>RJWJ010001495.1:0-121304 GCA_004363605.1 Indri indri
AAAAAAAAAAAAAAAAAAAAAAACTGAATTAATTATCATCTAATCTCCTCTCTTCCTCACCCCCATCTGTCTCATCCTGCCTGGCTTTATTAATAATACAAACTTAAAATCATACTTCTCCTTCCAAGTCTTGTTCAGTCTTTCACCAAGCTCTGATCATCTTCCCTTAATGTCTTTGCATCCCTTCCCATTTCCTTGTCCCACCTAGTTCAGGCCCTTGTCATCTCACTTGTACATCTCAACTTGTACTTCCCAGTTTGCCTCCCTGGCTCACTCTCCATCCCCTCTGATTGACTCAGTAAGCCCCTGCCAAATTAATCTTTCTAAGACACTGCTTCTATTTTGCTGTTCATTGAAATCAGACAGACCGGCTTAGCCACTTACTCATCTGTGTTTCCTCAGATAAATTACTTCTCATCTGTAAAAGGAGGTTACTCAGACCACCTCCTAACATTCTAGCAAAGATGAAACGATTACCCTGGGCTTCTGTCTCCCACCGGTAAAATGAAAGAAACTTCTATTTAATGATCCTCCATTTGTGTATCTTGTCTCCTGTGGGAGAAGGATTACTATGGTAATATGTGTGTGTATTTGTATGTGTATTTAAATTTATAAATATTTATAAAGTTATATTTTAATAACTTTGTTATATAAATATAAGTTTATAATATAATTTGAATACCTATATATGTAGACCATATATAATATAATTTTAAATATAATTTACATTTAATGTATAAATATATATGTATATTTGGGTACCTCCCAGCACTGATTGCCCTATATGCTTAGTGGGTGATCACTGAATTAGTGTTTAATAAGCAAATCAATTAACTGATTTCCTGCTTAATCTGGTTATTTGAATAGCTGGTAACCGTAAGGTGACAAGTTTATCTATTTTAACAGACAACAACTCTAGCATGGAACATGGGAGTGAGTATAAAATAGAAGATATTCCCCTGGGTAATATTTTTCAAAAGATCACTTTATGAACATGGAAAATTTCTCTAGTAATCAAGAAAAATAGCAGTTGAAGCATTGCTGCAGGTCAAATGCAGGTTACAAAGGTGTTCTATAGGGTAACCCATGACTTCCTTGTCTTTTAAGTACAATGAAAGTATTGTAGCTAAACAAAATCTTTCATCTTCCATTATGCATGAATCATTTCCTTTTTATAGCAGACATATCAGTATACACTTCTCATCTGCTAGAAAACATACCCTACTTCTAAATATTGTTTTCCACTGTTATTTAGATTACGAATAATATTTATATGTGATTTGACTTGTTTGTTTGAAAGAGCATATAATCTGAAACTTGTTCCCTGTTGTAATTTGACCTGAGAAAATTCACCTCACTGGTAGACTAATACATGGTGAGAGACTAATGCATGGTGAGTGAGCTTTTTCTGCAAAACTGCATACAGAAGAAGAAATGGTATTGCCTGTTGCCAATTCAGAATGAATTAATCCTTATTGGAAAATTTGGCATTCATCCTTTGTGAAATTTTATTATTTTCTTAATAAAGTTGTAAGAACTATAACATGTGTAGGGAATATATAGTGACCCCAGAGGAAAGACTATTAGGCTTAAGTATGACTTAGGAGCTCGCTATATGGTGAAAAAATGGCCCCTTCCTTTCTTTTTCACCATGTGAAATACTTCACATTATCATCTGTGTATAATATTGGCCAGGAAAAAGAGAGATGTCCCACCACACGTATATGTGTGCGTCGCGTGTGTGTTTAGTTACCCCTTATTGTAGGTCTACTATAAATTGGGCATTCTAGTATAGAATTAAATGAGATCATCTTTGGGGCACTTGGCACTATGCCAGATATAATATTCATGCTCAATAAATGATAGCTGTTAAGATTCCAAAATTTTTTGCCCTTTTTATTGAAAGTTTTAGAAAAAACTTTAATTTCTCACCTTGTTATCTTTTAAGACCCGTTTAGATTTCTTTTAGAACCCAACTTCATGATTCTTTATGAGTTTGGCTGCATTAATGATGAGCAGGCTGCCTATATTAGTTTGCTAGGGCTGCCAAAACAAAATACTCAACTGAATGACTTAAACAACAAAAATTTATTTTCTTATGTCTCTGAAGGCCAGAAGTCCAAGATCAAGGTGTCAGCAGATTAGCTTTCTTCTAAGGTCTCTCTCCTTGGCTTGCCTTCTCACTGTGTTCTCACGTGGGCATTTCCCTATATCCTGTGCACCCTTGACATCTCCTTGTGTGTCCAAATGGCCTCCTCTTCTGAGGACACCAGTCAGATTGGATTAGGGCCCACCCTAATAGCCTTATTTTAACTTAATCACCTCTTTAAAGGCCCTGTCTCCAAATACAGTCAAATTCTGAGATACTGGGGGTTGTGCTTCAACATATGAATCAGCCCATGACGTTGCCATAAGTAAATTATTTTCCACTCCATTTGGGAATAATTATTTTCAAGAATACCAACATGATTAGAAAGTATGGTTGAGGAATTTTAAGGTGTCTTGTAACCACTGAAATGCTATGACTGTTTGCAGGATTCTCCATATATGACCTATATAACGAGTTCATTCTTTGTGCATAGAAAATATTTAAGAGGTCAAGTTTAATGCTTTATAACTTGATATATAATATAAAAAGAAATATGCTCCCTGATAATAGGCTACAATTTTTTAAAAAAATATTTTAGTGTTGATCAATGCTGTATGTGGAAACTTGGAAAAAAAATTAATGTTGAAAAATACCTGTTTATGTCATTCATTGGGCAAGGAGTTAGGAAACATTTACTTATGTACCATAGGTGTATACAAAATCAAATAAAATATTTAACACCTGCGCATCCATTAAGGTAAAACACTAGAACAGGGGTTACTGGGAAACCTAGGAAGTCCCTTCCCTCAAGGGGCTACTTGGTCTACTTGGGAAAATGCCAGAAATGTCACAAAGTGAGCTTATTGAACTGCCAGTTAAACTGCTCAAGGTAGATAAGGAGGATTGTGTGTTCAGAATAGGACACAACTGCCTCTGAAGCCCAGAGTTAAGATTTAGAACTTGGAATGGTTAGCTGCTGTAGTATTGGGAGGAAAGAAAGCAGTATAATCAGAAAAAGACTCAGAGCTGGTTCACTGCAGCCTTCAGGACAAAGGGAAGGAAAGAGACCCATGAGGAACTACTCTGGCGGCAGAGTAGTGTGGAAAGGGCACTCTGAGAAGGATCTCACTGAGAGCAGTTTCAGAGAATCCCACTTACCCATGGTTTGAGACTAGGACAGTGATGTATTTGACCCTACCAGGAAATTAAGTAGAACTTTGAAACCCAGACCTGTATTTGATGGTAACACCGTTGCTACTGTGACTGCAAATGGGACACTCATGATTGTAAAACATGCGAGTCAGGTACCACCAGGTATTCATGAGAGATCCTTCCCATAAGTGAAATGCAAGGAAAACCTTCATTTACCAAAGGAAAGATATCTCAATTCTTTACTTCTTCCCCACCCATGAAGAATATTGTGCTTCCTGTTAAGTGATGATAATGACAAATATGATTGAAATATAACCTGAGGAAATTCCCTGTTTAAAATGTATCTTTATTCTTTTAGGCCTCTTTTTCGTGGAAGTTCAGATGTCGATCAACTAGGAAAAATCTTGGAGTAAGTAATAACTATAATTTTATATCAGCATCTGCAGCATTCGAACATGTACAGTGACTTTCCTCTGACGTTCATGTAATATGTTTATCTCTTGTCTTTCTTGCCCCAAGCTGCTGCTGCAGACAGTGTTACTGTTTGTGCGGTGAGTGGGGACATGGTGGAAGTGCTCTTTTTATGCAGAGCCCATCAAGACGTGGGCCTGACCGCTCTGCTCTGGAAGCCTGTGTGTTGCTTGGGTGGATCTTTTTGCTGCTCCTCTTTTTTCTTGGCTGAGCTCCAGTTCTTTAGTTCAGATATGTCCTCTGCTTGTGGTCATTTCAAATGTACCCACCATTAGAGCGGGACACTTGGTGGCCTCGTAACCCATCCTTGTCCAGTGAGCTTCCTGTCCCCATTGAGTCTCCTCGATCATCCAGATGGTTCTGCATTGTTGTGTTTTGTTTTCCTGGGCCAAGGATGGTATGCTACACATCGCATTTTTCTTTGAGCTCCAACATAGGGAAATGAGAATCCTGGGTTCTAATCCTAAGTCTGTGGCCTAAATAACTATGCAAGCTTGAGAAAGTTATTTAAAACACCCTGTGAAGGGCTTACACAGTGCCTGACACATAATAAGTGCTTTAAACCTGTTAGCTGTTATTATTATAATTCATCATTAATTATATAACCTTTTTGTTCCCTTAACCTCCTCATCTGAGAAATGAAGCATGAAACTCTGGCTTAAATTCTCTATAAGATCCTTTCTTGTGCTCAAATTCTTTGGTTCCCGTTGTCGGTTCCATAGCTCCTCGATGATTTGCATTGTTTCATTCATGTCTACATGTTTGTGCATGTGAGGGTGTGTATGCTTTGATGTTTCTAGAATGTAGCTGGGGCATTTCTTCTCACAAAGCATGCAGTATGGCATCCTTTTTTGGATTTGTGTGTTTGCCAAGCCTATTGGAATTGGGGTGGAGTGGGAAGAAAATGGGAGTTCTAAACCAAAAATAGCCCTGATCACTGGTCTGTGACATTTTATAGGAATCTCAGTGATTTTTATGAAATTTGAAGTCTGTAAGACTACAAAAAAGTGCTGTGCTTCTAAAAAACGTAATTATATTTCAGCACTATCAAGCATGACTGCTTAAAACGGTTAATAAAACTGGAACCTGACTTTGTTCTCTTGGTGACTAGAAGCAGCTCCAATAGACTTCTGTTAGTGCCAGTGCTGCCGCTGAGTCAGAACCCAGTGTCTTTAAGGCCTAAAGAACATTTGCTAGGTTTTTTTTTTTTTTTTTTTTGGTCTGGGAACTTCCTGGATCCAGGAAGTTACTGCTGCTGCTACTACTGACCACCCTGTGCAATGAATAAATTCAACACAGAGCCTTCATATTACCCCTGCTTCCAAATGGCAAGTTCTTTGATCATTCAGTGATGAAATTCCCTCTATTTTTCTCCATGACTGTTGAATATATTTTGTGTTCATGTGCTCTTAAAGAGGGAACTGGGGAAGTCCGACATATCAGTGGCACTCTGATAAAAGGAAAGGTAATCTTACTACAGTCAGCTTGCCGGGCACTGAAGGCCGTCACCTTCTTTCCCTGACTTATACCACCTGGGAGTTATGTCCACCTCCAGCACGATGTCTGCAATCTTGGTAACATTGTTAGCACCCCTTAGTACATGAAGCCAGTGAAATGGACCAGAAGGAACATTTGACCAGCATGTTTGACTTGCTTCCAAGGAAAAGCCAGTTCCACTTTTGGCAAAAGCCTGACAATCCTAAGTTGCCAGCAGACGAGAAGCCATAAAGTTCTATGCTTTGTGCCTTTACATTTTACTTTATGGTTTCTGGCATCGGGTCATTGAAATTATGTCCACTTTCTTCTGAATGCATTACCTTGCCAGAGAAAAGGGACAATGCTGCACCCTAGTGTCACTGCTAAAGTACTTGAAAAATTATTTTGGTCTCCACCATCACTGCCATTTATAGATTTTTGTGCCCTGTCAGTTTTTCCAGTTTAAATGTCAGCTTTTAAGGCTTATATTCAGCTGTCCAAATAGTGAAATTTGATGCAAGCACTTTTTAATGGACCTATCAGAATTTCACAATGCTCATATATGGGCCACAAAAATTCATATTGGACATGAAACTGAGTTGGTTTTTTTAAAAGGAAAGCCAAATTCACATACTCTTAAAGAGAAAAAACATTTTTGTGTTTAAAAAGACTTAAAATTTCAAGTAACAGCAAATAACTTTGAAAGTGAAACAATGGCTTTAGCCCATGACATTTTACAGCATTTTTAGGAGCAATATCCTAGTAAATGGAAATAAACTACTGGAATAGGGAAAACTGTCTACGGCCATACCACCCTGAACGCGCCCGATCTTGTCTGGAATAGGGAAAACTGGGTTCACTCTGGGCTCTGTGACTAACTCACTATGTGCGACTTTAGTAGTTCATTTTATTCTTCAGTCTGTGTCCCCACCTATAAAATAGGAATAACGTACCTGACCTACATGTCTCAGGAGGTCTTTACAGGAATCAGAGGTGATAGACATAACGTATCTATAGATAGATATGAACAGTTATGTATGTATTTATACACATACACACAGAGACATACTGTATCTCTGAAGGCTTTTGGCATTCAGTTGACCATATTTGCAAGATTTAACTCAATATAGCTATACTGAAAGATGCAAATTATTTCTAAGAGTTGTTATAATCAATTTCTAGGTGACTGGTGATGATATGCAAAAATATTTGTATAGGGCCGGGCGCGGTGGCTCACGCCTGTAATCCTAGCACTCTGGGAGGCCGAGGCGGGCGGATCATTCTGAGCTCAGGAGTTCGAGACCAGCCTGAGCAAGAGCGAGACCCCGTCTCTACCAAAAATAGAAAGAAATTAATTGGACAGCTAAAAATATATATAGAAAAAATTAGCCGGGCATGGTGGCGCATGCTTGTAGTCCCAGCTACTAGGGAGGCTGAGACAGTAGGATTGCTCGAGCCCAGGAGTTTGAGGTTGCTGTGAGCTAGGCTGACGCCACAGCACTCGCCCCAGGCAAGAGAGTGAGACTCTGTCTCAAAAAAAAAAAAAAAAGAAAAAGATTTGTATAAAAAGTGGCTCATGTAATTCCAGCACTTTGGGAGGCCGCCGAGGCAGGAGGATTGCTTGAGGTCAGGAGGTGGAAACCAGCCTGGGCAATATAATGAGACCCCATCTCCACAAAAAGTAAAAAATTAGTCAGGCACAGTGTCATGCACCTATAGTCCCAGCTACTGGAGAGGCTGAAGCAGAAGGATCGTTTGAGCCCAGGAGTTCAAGCTTGATCGCACCACTGCGCTTTATCCTGGGCAACAGAGTGAGACCCAGTCTCTGTAAAAAATAGATAAATAAATAAAATTAAAATGGCTAAAAGCTAAGAAGGGATAAAAGAAAATGTTAAAAAGTCCTTAATATTCTTCTTTGCTTCCTCTGCCCTGTCCCATTCTGTCCAAACACATGCACATGCATTTCCTTTCATAATTAATAGTGGTATTTTACTTTTTACTTCTTTTTACTCCTGTTGCAGACTTTGCTGTTAAACAAATTTGTATATTGCTCAAGTTGTCATTACTCTTCATTGGGTCCAGAGAATATGTCTGTGAGTCTGTCTTGGTCTACCTTCAGTCAATAATGTGGCTCTCTAAGGATGTCCGACAGAGGCAGAATTGTAGTATCTTGCCCCTCCAGACGCCCAGGCATAGGTACGGTGATAACAGGAGCATCTCCTCTTCCCAAGTGAGGCCTGAGGCCTGGGAGGTTTAGGTAAGGGAAAGGGGAACAAAGCCCTACAGATGCTGGGACATTTACCAACATGTCTTTGTGAAACCTGGATATACATTCATGAGAATACCCCTTTGTGGGCCTTAGTCCCAGTGAGTGCAGGCCAAGAAGACCCTAATGTAGGCCAGCACCATTTCTAACTATAGTTAAAATGGTTTGGGCCAGTACTTGAATAGCTATTTATCCTGTCCATTAAATGATGGGGTTTTTTTTTTTAGTTCAGAGTTATCCAGAGTCTGTGTGAAAAATAAGTTCCTGCATCCTCTGATTTCCCTTGTTCAAATCTACTTACCATTTATACATAAACTATAAATATCTATGTAATGTATAAATTATATAGGACCACTGACCCATTAATATTTTTGAAGAACCTTAAGTTATATATAAATAGGATCCAAGCACTTCATATTTTTAATGTGGTAGTGATGTATTTCCTATGCATCTTGGATTAATAACATTATTTTCTAATTACGATAAGTAATATATTGATATTGACTGTGTATACTGTGTGTCAGGTACTGTGCTATGTATTTTATGTAAATTATGAATTTATATATAAATTTACATAAATTATAACTGATCCTCATTATAACTATAAATTATCATTATTGGATACATAAAGACAGAGAGGGTCATCGATATTAAGCAATTTGCCCTTCCCTTCAGGTTTAGAATTTAAACCCGAGTCTGCCTGTTTCCAAAGCCTGTGCTCTTTTTATCATTTGCTGTTCTTTTCACATTTCTGATCCCAGATGGTTTTCAGAGGAAACATAAATGGTACTCTTTCAATTTATTGTTTGCTCACTTTGGAATACCATAGACTTCCTTTATAAAATAGTGTGTGCATAAAACAGGACTAACATACCTTTTAGCCTCATTTTTCTGTCTGATTCTAATGTATGTAATTACTGTTCAGGGAATTACTCTATAACTGAAAATGCAACCAAATTGCTGTGTTAATAGACTGTGTTGGATGAGCATCACAGAAGCACGTCAACACAGGAGTGTTTGTTCAGAACATAAAAAGCACTCTTGGACATACAGGAGGGTATATCAACGTGGGTCTCTTTTGAATACAGTAGGTCCTGCTTTGTAAGTCAGAGCTTACCACCTGGTAATATATTTTCCATTATCTCTTACATTTAGTATCTGCTGCCAGAGCACTCTCTTCTCCCTTCCCAGTGAATTTTACAGTTCCTCTGTGAGATTACCCTGTACCCTGTGACCACCATATTGCAGGAGGACACAGATCAACGAGAGACCCTACCAGTCATAAAGTGGAGGTTTTCTTGGAGTCTCTACCCCATGCCTGCCCCTCAGATTTTGCCTTTCTCTAGAATTTGGTGAGAAAACAGCTTCCACATAACAGCGAATATTCATGTCCATGTGTGGTTTTTTTGTAGCGTAATTGGACTCCCAGGAGAAGAGGACTGGCCTAGAGATGTTGCCCTTCCCAGGCAAGCATTTCATTCAAAATCTGCCCAACCAATTGAGAAGTTTGTAACAGATATTGATGAACTAGGCAAAGACCTACTTCTGGTAAGTTCATGCGATGCAGAGTTGGTCTGCGCTGTGCCAATGAGAGATTTGCCCTGTCCAGACTGCACAAATAGCAGTTCAGCGACTGCCGCAGGCATTGCGTGCCAAGCCACATAGGGCAGGAGGCTACAGTCTCTCCATAGGTTTCAATTCCATACTTGCAGCAGCTGGTGGCTTTTGATTCTGGAATGTCTTTCTGATCTCTTTAAATCCGCCATCTTTGAATGTTTATTTCAATGCAGGCTTCCAAGCCTCTTGATTCACTTGGACATATGTTTCTTTAGAAGTAAATATGTTTCCTTGTTTACAGTTTCATGCTACTTTAATCAACTTGACATTTTCACGTGCCTTTTCTTAAATAGTCACAACTTTGGGAAGATTTTTTCCGAAGAAACTCTATAGCAATACTTGTAGTTATCAGTTTATTCAGTAAGTATTTCATGTGCCATGCACATATAAAATACCTCACTGAAAATAAGGACTTCTGTGTTCTGATTGAGACTCAAACTCATAATATTTGACCTTGTACATAATTTCCTGTACTTGGAGGCCAGACCAATAGGTAGAATAGTGTACCTAATGGGCTGTTTTTGGTGTCTGGAACCCAGTAAATAATGAGTGTATCCTTTACCCCCTGACTTTACAGCCTCTGATATCTGCTTCAGCCTGTGGGTCAAGTAGAGGTCTTCTCCATGTTTCTTATTCTGGGGTCACACCAAAGAGGCAGCGGCTCTTTGAGCATGTTTTTCTTCTGGTAGGAGGTGGATATTCCCAGAAGGGCAAGCAGGAATATACGATGCCCCTGAATGCCTGGGCTTGGGAGAAGCATCTGGCTACTTCTGCCCACATTCCCCTGCCCAGTGCAAGTTCCATGGCCAAGGAGGAAAGATGGAGGAAAGAATGCTCCTCCCATGGAAGGACAGGAGAGAAGAGAATCTATACTGAAAATTATCCAATCTACCATAGTATACAACTCTTGACTAGGTTGTGACTCTAAAAGTTCATTTTACAAGTCAATTATTTGCCAATCAAATTAAATTTTCTTGCAGAAACAATATGATTACCCAAGGTTTTTGAATTAATTCTCAAGCCAGCCACCTTGTTCCTAAAGAAGAACAGTAACAGAACGTAACCACCTTTTCTAACAATATTTCTGTAGGACAAAATGTATTAAGACTTCCAACTTGAGATTCTCACATGTGCCCCCATATTTGGCTAAGAAGTTCTCTTTCTCGCCACCCTCTTCCCAGCTTTAAGCTATCAGTACGGATGTGAGGAAAGGGCTTCCTCCCACATAATCCTCTAGGGTCATGTCTCTGTATCATGAACATATTCCCACAACTCTTCTCTTTCCTTTGTTCTGGAGATTAAAGTGGTCGCTTCCTTTTGTAATGCCACTGCCTAATGTTTTCTGGGGAGAGACTCCCGTCCTTTAGGAATTTAGTCCTTGCAAAGCTTTTCTGAAGATGTTCATTGCTATTAGAGACAGTGGAACCATTCTACAAACAGGCTCTTTCCTCTGCTTGCCCTTTAGCATTTTGATTTGACTCTATAGGGAGGCTGGCACCCATGGCCTGGTAGGGAGCTCAGGATAAATAAGATTTCAAGGGACCCAAGAATCAACTGAAATTTTATGTAGAACTTTCTGTTTGTACTTGTTTTTCTCAGTCAATAGCTTTCAAGAGAATATTAGAGGGGTCCCTAATCCAGTGAGAACCTGACTAGGCCTGGGAGCAGGAATCACAAGTAGGTAGAAGAGGTCTGCATAAGTCATAATAATGCAAAGTCTTTAGATTACACAGAGGACAGAAATTCATAGATGTTTCATTTACCTACCTCATTTCAGTGGACATTGCATCATAAGGATGGAGAAGCTCGGATAGCTTCCCTGCTACTTGTGAGTTCCTGGGGCAATGGTTGGGTCTTACCTCTGTGAATTACTGTTTGTCACCTGCCAGGTGCTCAGCAGGAGGTGTTAATGGAAGGAGAGGAGAAAGAGGATTTAAGGAACAAGATTACCTGGGGTAGAGGGTAGAATTGAGACTGAGATTACGGACACATTCTGACTAATTTGACATTTTTAGAATGGAGATTGCTGCTGCTCCAAAGGTTCCCCTTTCCCTCCTTTCACTTTATACCTCAGTAGCCCAGCCAGACTGCCCCAACCACTGGGCTAGGACCCGGAGCTCCTTAAGTGCAAGGACAAGCCGTTCACCTTAGTATCCCTACACTTGAGCTGTCAGCCTAATTCAACTTGGATTGAATCTGACGGACTTCTGGTAGGGCTGCTGTTAGCCCACGTGGCGACTTGCTATGAATTAGAAGGCATTCCTGCCTCTGGGTTGTGCAGCTTTGGGGCAGAGTAAGAAGTTACACTATCTAAATAAAGATATATGCATACTGCAATGATAATAAAAATATTTTTAAGGGACCTGGGGTGGCTCAGAGAAAAATCCTGGGTAGGCAACAGCCCACAGTCACCCAAAAGGTGTGGCCTTTTCCTGAGAGGCAGTTTACACATTAAGGTCATATATAAGGTGAGTACTGTCTACATAGTATTTAATGTCCCTTGAAGTAAATATTCATTCTCATTGTAGATACACTTAATACATGACAGTGAATAGATAACTATGTAAGCACATTATTTACATCGACGTGTTTTATATCAGTCAATTATCTTTTCTTTATTACAGAAGTGTTTGACATTTAATCCAGCCAAAAGAATATCTGCCTACAGTGCCCTGTCTCACCCATACTTCCAGGACCTGGAGAGGTGCAAGGAGAACCTGGATTCCCACCTGCCACCTAGCCAGAACACCTCGGAGCTGAACACAGCCTGAGGTCGCAGCAGCTGCCTTGAGCTGATCTTCTGCAGAACACCCTTGGTGGCTAATGTTCCCCCTGAGCTAGCCCTGCAGAGCTGTTAAGGGTCACTGTCTGGAGGCTTTCCAGCTGCTGTCTTCTGGATGGGCTCTGCTTCTCCAAGGAAACCGCCTAGTTTACTGTTTTGAAATCAATGCAAGAGTGATTGCAGCTTTATGTTCATTTGTTTGTTTGTTTGTCTGTTTGTTTCAAGAACCTGGAAAAATTCCAGAAGAAGAGAAGCTGCTGACCAATTGTGCTGCCATTTCATTTTGCTAACCTTGAATGCTGCCAGTGTGAAGTGGTAATCCAGGCACAGCTGAGTTATGATGTAATCTCTCTGCAGCTGCCGGGCCTGACTTGGTACTTTTGAGCGTGTGTGTGTGTGTGTGTGTGTGTGTGTGTGTGTGTGTGAGTGTGTGAGAGAGAGAGAGAGAAATTCTGTGATCCCTTAAAGTGTTACTTTTTGTAAACAATAAGAATATTTTAAAAACTCAAGGCGACCTATAAAATAGCAGGCATTTGTTCACTGAAGGTGATTGACCAGAATGGTCTTCTGAAATTAGAAAATTGAACCACATCCTCAGCATTTCTTTTCTGGCCAAAAGTAGTAAGTTTGCTAGCAGTAAAAGGTGACGTTTTATACACACAGCAAAAGAAAAAAAAAATTCTAATGTCTTTTAAGAGACCTGTTTTTTTTTTTTTAAAGTATGCATTCTATTTAGTCTTCAAAAAGCCGAATTTACTTGTTATAAGTCTTTTTTAACCTTCTGTATAATATCATGCTTTATTATTTCTTTTGGAAAATACCCTATAAGCTTTTTATTACTTGCTATAGATTTAGGGAACGTACCTCAAATAGGTAAAAAAAAAAAAAAAAAAAATAGAGAAAGCCTTTATTTCCTGGTTTGAAATTCATTTTTTCCTTTCCTTTTTTGTTGTTGTTGTTGTTGTTGTTGTTGTTGTTATTTTTTGTTTTTAGGAATTTGTCAGAAACTATTTCCTGTCTTGGTTTGGAGAGTAGTTTCTGACTCTAGAGACAGAAATGCCATTTAAATTTTCCTCCCCTATTACACTGTACTTTCTACCATGCACTGCCTTGTTGGCAAAGCATCCATCTTCTCTGTCTCCCAGTGCCTCTAATATATATTGTGACCATTACATAACTCATAACAGATAGCTTAAATTCTTCCCATGGACCACCTGCTTGCTTGCTTTCAATGACCCTTTCATAAATTTGCAATTTCAGATTATGGTTTGTGGCCTCGGTTCTGCACTCCTAACAGGGGCCCATACGTTCTCACTAATGCAATCTTCCTACCTGGCATTCAGTATAGTTACCTAAGCAATGAGTAGGACACTTGTTCTGCCTTATCAATAGCACATAGATTGCTATAAACCGTTGCTTTGTGTTTTACATTTTTATAGAAGCTATTTCAGTGTAGTGTCTGAGGGAATGTCTTTAACCGTGTTTTAATGATACACATTTACTCTATAAAATGATCTTTTCGCCATCCCCCAGGCTGTGCTCATTTCTAGTGCCTTGTACTCACTCCTCTCCGCAGAACCAGCCTGACCTGGGCATTGTAAACAACTTTACTTTTTCTCTTGCTCTTTTCTCTACCGTCCTTTATCTTTCATACCATCTCTGCCATGTATGTTATTTAGTGCTCACTTGGCTCTAGTAGCCAGAAGCCATAGCAATTATCTTTCAGGAAGCTTAGCTACCTTTACTTTCTGTTGTGAGTGCATGCAACAGATAGATCATGTTTAGAGTTAGGATTTTCAAAGAATAGGCATTGCTTCACTCAGTAGAAAATATTTCAGATGATGTTTATGCATTATCAAGTTTTTACTGAATTCTTCACAGCTTAATATTGTATATGACTGTCTTGAACAAGAGAAAAAATTTAGGAGATGTTTCTCTCCTTCAGAACTTTTTGGGTTGGGAATTATTCTTTTTTTAATACATACATTGTTTAACATTGTTTTCATTCAGTAGCTTGAGGAACAGGAAGTTTTTTCTAAAGCAAGATAATAAAGAAGATGGGCCATAAGAATATTTTACACTTTCATTGTGACAACACTGATTACGTATTGTCAGTACTGTAAATGCTTGAGATATAATGCATTGAGGGCAGGGTATACTCAAAGTCTCAACCTGGAAAAGTGAGTTCCACCTTTCCTTTGATCAAGGGTCAAAACACAAAGACATTTTTGCTGGGGCCTAGAAATTGAATTTGAAACCTCACTGCACTGATTCATCATGAGCTTTTTGGTTAGTATTCATGGCTAGAGTGAATAAAACAAGTTACTGCTTTTGCAAAAGTTTTTTTCATAAGTTCACTCCAGAAAAATGCAGCTGTTCTGAACTGGAATTTTTCAGCATTCTTTAGAATTTTGAACAAGTAGAGAGCTCAACTTTTATTTCTAGCGTCTGCTTTTGGCTCATTTCTAAGTAGCGCTTGTAAAAAAAAATTAAAGCACAACATTTGGCATTAGATTCTAAGCAGATTATCCTCTGATGACACAGAATAAAAGGGCATCTCAGCCTCTCCGAACTTTTTTTAAGAGTCTGTCCCCAGCTCTTCCATCAGTGTGGTTGTTACACTTGAGTGAATACTCTCTCGATGTATGTGTTTTACATCCAGACTCACTACTTGTGAAATCCAGATCCCGCACAAGCAGTTGTGCCTGCCTTTAAGCGCACTTTGAAGCATGTAGTAGAATAAGAACTTACTGAATATAGCTTATTCTTCTGTGACATATGGTTTCAAACATCTTTGCCAAAAGCCAGGCAGTGGTTAACTGAAAAGGTCATACTGCCCCAGGGTTATACTGAAGCAGCGTATAGCAAGTAAAAATATTGTGACAGATTCAAAGTCACGTTTGAATTTCATACTAGGACTAGTGCAAGAATGTGCCTGGTAGTTCTGGCAGCCCAGGCATTTTAGGAACTGTTGGTGCAGAGTGGAGTTGAAACAACCTACATATAAAAAGAGAAAGCTTTTCATTTAGTTATCATAAGCAATCACATGGCAAAGGGTAATAATGACTGAATCTTAAAAACACAATTTCCAAGACTTTGTAAGAACCCAATGGGTTAGAGCCTCCCACTTTGTCCCTCCTTTGAAGTGTATGGGGGGAACTCAAGGTGCAAAGAACCTGTTTTGGAAGAAAGCTGGGGCCATTTCAACACCCTGTATTCTCATGACTTTATCTCAGGAAGCACACACTGTGAATGGCAGGCTTTTTGTTTAGGCCCAGGTGACTTGCTAAAAATAGTTCAAAGTTATTCACCTAAGAATAGAATCTCAGCATTTTAGTTTTAAGTAAAAATGAAAATTTCAGGATGCATAGGATATTAGTGTCTCAAAGCAAATGTGTTTCTTTTAATAGAGAAATTTATAGTTTGACTCCAGAATGTGGTACTATCCATCTTGATGAGAAGACTCTTAAATAGTGCCAAACAATTTGAACTTAAAATTATGTCCTTAAATTGAGTTTTAATGAACCATAGTGGCTTCTTTTAAAAGTGGTGCACGTTAAAGCCAGTAATGGCAATTCTTGTTCCATTATGGAAAATTAAATCATGTAAACAATTTTAATACGTTTATGATATTACGAAATTCTGTCCAAAGAATTGCTTTTCTTTTAAGTGACAACTTGACTATTTTTGGATAAGCACATGAGAGATCTCACATTTTCCAAACGCGGGCTTTTGTTGCATAGTTGGGTCTAGGAAAAGAATAATGTTAAAAGTTAATATGGCACTGTAATTACTTGTGTTGGTACAGAAACTACAGAGTACTTACCTTGGAAAGAAAATATTGAAATATCATTATAAATTCTTAAATATTGGTAGAATTCAAAAGAATGCATGTTTTACATTGTGACAGCTAAAAATAAAGATGTTACATGATTTCTAAATCTTTAAAAATTATTCGTAAAACAGTGTGCAATGGATAGAGAAAATTCTGGAGAAAATGAAGGTATTCAAAGGGTAGTTTCAAAGCTACATATATTTTGAAGGATATATTTTTAATTAACAAATATATTATAAGAATTTATATTAAAGTCACCTGGCAGCTATGGAGTTGATATGTTCAAAAACAAATTTTATGGAGAAGCCATTCCAAACATAGTTACCATTTCAAAGATTGGGCTAAGCAAACTAAACCCATATTTTTTCTCATTTCAAGGGAAGAAGAAGCCATGTGAAGCTACACTTGGTATACAAGCCTAAGAGTGTTCATTGTAAAAAGATAAAACACATTTTAAAAAGGCATGTGTTCCCCGTGCCACTAGTACTTTTGAAAAATTGTGTATCTTGCCCAAAACCAACTGCCATGTGCATTAAATACATTCAGATAAATAATTAGGAAGATACTTACATGTTCCTTCTCCACAATAGAAAAACTTCTTAAGGCTGCCAAAATCTGCCAAGAAATATAAGTTCTCAGAAATAATGAGAAATGGTGTTTTCCTCAAAAGCGTGAGAAAATAGCATTTTCATTTCTTATTGGATTCTTTGTTATATCAATGCAATCTTCAACCCAATTTTGATACATACCTATATCTTAAGCATTTCTAACTTGTACTTTTTCAGGAAACAAACCAAAAATATTCCTTTGGCCTTCTCTATCTTCTGACCTTTGTAAACAACAAAAATACAGAAACAGAAAGGGTCCAATTTTTAAATTTTTTTCTTCGACTAGTCTTTTTGCTTTCGGGTTTTTTTTTTTTTTTCCTTCATGAAGTACCAATCGGCTTTTCAAAATGTTTTCTATTTCTTAGCATTCCCAGGGAGTTAGTGTAGATAAATGAATGGGCTTCCATCAACGTAGTATGTTTCCTTGATACTGGTGCTCTGGCCTTTAGAAGAAAACAAGAGCCACCTGAAAATATATAGGCTTTTTTCCAAGCATCCATTTAAATGCTGTTACAGCAATTTGAAGTTAATATGGTAAGAAAGGGAAGTAGGTGTTTTTTCTTGCAAAAGTCTGTTTTAAAATCCATGTTGTTCTAAGAAATGGGCTTTCTTGTTTTATTCCAGTATATTCCACAAGGTGGCACTTTCAGAGGAAAAACTAAAATCTGACCAAGGCTAAAGACTTCATTCTAACTTTATTTTTCTGCACATATTTAACTTAGCACTTGTTTTTCAGGATGATTAATAATCTTCATAATGTGCTGTAACTTAGATATTTTACTTATTAGCTAGGTTCTGAGCAATTATCTGCAAATAAGTTGTGCTTACGGGTGGATAATAGACCCATTTTGATCATGTAAGTGAGTAAAGAAAGCTTAAGTATTCATTTATTCAAGGAACATTTTTGAGGTACCTAATTACCTCACTTTTCAAGGTTAGGACAGGCTTGCTTACTATAAAGGAAACCCTCATCTGTGAACAGGATGGTTTTGTTAGGAGTATAAAACTCCTCCAGTGGCCCCAGTTAAAACACTCATACCCTGTCTGCTGCTTTCACATTCCCTACCATGGTGGCCTTTTGACACTGCTGAAATTTTAAAATCCTAATTTAGAAAAAATCAGATGAGCAAACTAAGCAGCACATCAGTTATTCAATAGGCAAAATCTTTTCTAGAGAATTGCTGTATTGAAACAGGGCCCTAAACGACCTACTAATTTTTGAATTTGTATAATCACAAATGTAAATTCATAAATTCCAATTTTTTTAAATGTCTGAATATATGATCATAACAACTTAAGACCATATTTACATAAGTCATTCCACTTTTGAAGTTTTTTAGCAACTCTCTATATTTTTTTATTATTATTATTTTTAATTCAGAGGTCTGCTCAGAGACTTCTTATCCCCCAAAATGTTCTAACTTAACTTAAAAAGTCACCTGCCTCACAACAGTGTCACTTGAAATTTAGGAAGAAGGACATTGGAGTATTTTTTAGAATTTCCTTAGCATAGAACAACAGAAGGCAGTTTATTCCTTTTGAGTGGCAGACACTTGACGGTACCTGCCAAACTCTCCTCCAGAGTGGTGGGCAGGCAAGTCTCAGTAATTCATACTAAATCAAAATGCCACACACTAGGGTCTGTCTGAAGCTCTTCGAGAAATCCTAGGCTTCATTCACCCCTCTGCTCCCACCGAAGTCCTAAAGTCGATTCCAGTTTAAGCCTCTCAGCGAAAGGCCGAGTTCGAACCTCGGTTTGTTGTCGGTGGGCCAGCCCGCTCTCTCTGCTCACGTGCAAAACTTGACTCCTGCAAACCCCCTCGTCGCCCCGCCCCTTGGCGGTGGAGCGGAGTGGGCGGGGCCGGCTGAGGCCGCCCGCCAGGTCACCTGCCGGTGGCCCAAACGATGTACCGCCCCGGCGGGATCCTGCCCTCCTGTCCGAGGTCAGAGTGCCCTGCTGCTGTCTCAGAGGCATCTGTTCTGCACATCTGAGGAAGGAAAATGTCCCTAGAAGCAAACGGGTGTCTTCTGTAAATAAATAAGTACAACACGATTTTCCGAAAGTTCGGGTATAAAGAGATGCGGTGGAAGCCGATCTATGTGAAGCTGTCTACCAGGCATCTCTCAAGCTCTAAGCTCAGCTTTTTTTTTTTTTTAAGAGAAGATGTATAATTACAGGAAAGATTTTTTTTATTTTTTTATTTTCTATCATTCTACGTAATATGATGGCAAAAAGATATGCCTGGAAAAGTTTTGTTTTGAAAAATTGTTTATTTTCTGCTTCATCTTCGGTTGGCAAAAACTCCTAACTCTTTAGCTTCCAGTTTCTTCCCTCTCTTTTTCTTTGTCAAGTAATTAATTAAAGGTATATAAACAAATTATCTCATATAGTAGGGGAATTTCCTGTTCAGAGGAATCTTTTGTGTGAATTGTTTGGTCACACAAATAATCAACCCCTTCTCTATTTTAGGAGTTTGGATTGTCAAATGTAGATTTTCTGAAAGGGGGCACATAACCACATATTGACTGCCAAGAACTATGCCTGTAGCGCTAATCAGCAAACATAGAGCCACACTGTTATTTAATTTCTCTCTGTGGTTTCTAGCCAAATTCCGTTGATGTGCTTAGGCTAAAGTTCAGAAGATAACCCTTTGTACCCTTACTTGAAAACTTTTAAGTTTTACGAAATGCAATAATATGTATTACACAGCAATATTTCTGTGATCACCAGCAACTCCGAGTTTGACCTTGAAGTCTGACAAATGAAAGTAGAGTCCAGCAGTAATGCATTTCTTGAACCCCGAAGTGCATCATATATCTTTTCATTCTGGTCCTGTGTTCACAACAATATACACATGTATACTATAGTTCCTCACTTTTTATTCATTTATTTTCCTATGACCAGTAAGACGTATATTAGTACATGGACTTAATTGTATCAGCTACCCCTAGGAACAGCACTTAACAGGTGGGGAATTTTTTTCAAGTTGTTCTACATGTGCATAAATTATTTCTATTATTATTCATGTATATTATTTATTTCTGAATTACACTAGTCCTGTGAAAGTGCAACCTGAAGGCAGAAAGTGCTAAGACTTGCATTTAACGTTCATTATCATGTTCTTGATGGAGCTAAGAAAATAAAAATTAGGCTAAGCCCCCAAATAAGCTGCATGCATTTTTAACATGATTAATAGATTTAAGATTATAGGTGTAGTATTTTTGGTGTCTAGGTGTTTTATCATTATGTAAAAGAATTAAAGGACTTTGTAGTTGTTTCTGTCAAATATGCATATAATATAGTATGAAAATACAGCAAAAATAAAAACTAAAGGTAGAAAGGCATTTCAGATACTGCCTTAATTTAGGAACTGTGCCAGATGGCCATCGGAGTAGAAGCCAGGCAGAGACAGGCGCCTGGACAACCTCCTTTTGTCTGACCTTGTGAAGAAATTTTCCCCCACGCGATCTAGGGCCCTCATAGATGTCACGTGCAGTAGTGGGAACAGGTAGTACTGTTGAGAGGAGAGCAGTGTGGGAGTTTTTCTGTAGAAGCAGAACTGTCAGCTTATGCCTTGAGGCTTCCAGAATGTGTCAGACAGAGAAGTCCAAGTTTCCTTGCTTCAGGCAACTTGCTGTGTACAGAAGCAATCCAGGCTGGTGGTAAAAAGCAAGTATTGCATGTACAGTAATCGGCAAAGGGATTTTAACAACCAACAGTTCCCAACGCCGCAAAAGCTTGTTGCATTTCTGGTAGTTGAGGTTTTGATCTGAAGGTTAAAGGGCAAGTGTTTGGATAGAAGAGCAATATGTTATTAAGAAAAGCACAATATTGGTTCCCGTAGAGTGCAAATTAGAACTAGAGAGTTTTATAGGATTGTCATAGATGTGTAAAAGTAGGTTACGCTTTTTCACTGTAAAATATGTTAGTGTTTCTGCATTCCCATAGGATCTAGTTAAAACTTTCTCCTAGGTTTCAGCAGGGCTGTCACAAACAGTAAGCTTTTTTTTCTCTGACTTATAATAGAAAATGTTTTAAAAGTTAAAATCTTAATTTGGACATTTGACTTGTTGGTGTCTGTTTGAAATCACAGTTCTAGAAATGTAGAGATTGTGCATATCAGATACAAATCTAGGCTGTGTGAATCAACATCCCCACAACCCCTATATCCTATCCCCTGCATCTCTTCCTCCCTCCTACTAAAGTGCTCCCTGCCACCATCCTGGCCTGTCCACGTGGTGCTCTCCATCGTCCTCCACATCAGGAACCACAGGTGTGCCTACCTACGCCTGGCCACCACCCCCACTTGACCTTTGGCTAGCTGTAGTCATCAAGAGATGGTTCCTGATGCTGAGCACGGACTGTGCTCATGACATCACTCAGAAGTGCACTCTAGCATCTTTGTATGCATCTTGATTTTTAAACCAAGTCATTCTACAGAGCATTCAGTTTTGGCTGTGGTACCAAGAGAAAAACAAATCAAGACTATAAGCCACATTCCAGGCTGCTGTTTTCTCTCCATCTACAGGCCATACTTTTATTGTATTTCTTCATACTTGAAACTCATTCTGCTATTTTAATATCAGGGTACAGACTTATAAGGGTGCATGTTCCTTCAAGGTGCATAATTACTCTCATTCCGTTTGCTCGTATTGCTACAGAATGCTCTGTTTTGGTGCTTTGGGTTCAGCAGGTCCAAGAATCAGTGTGGAAATTTACTGCCTGGAACACAGTCTTACAAGAGTGTTGGCAGATGACTTGGTATTAGATGTTGCTTCTGCTCTTTGTACACAAGACTGAGAGTTACCACACTGGCCTGTTAGGTCCACCTGGGTATCCCTCCTCCCAGAAAATATAAACCCCATGCTCTAGGGTGGATACAACACAGCTCTCTGGAAGCAGGGACCTTCCTACCTATGTGGATTATTTAGCCCTCAAAGAAAAATGGCCTTGGGAATAGATAGTAGCAGGATGGGGAGGGGCTGTCTCACCATCCTGCCATTCCACACAGAAAGCCCTCTTGAGGCAAAAAGAAAGAAAGAAAAAGAAATAAAGTTTATCTCCAAGGTTACCCTATTCAGAGCATGTGCACTAAATATTCTTGCTGCCTCCCCAAGAGGCAGGTGAAAATACAGACCAGTTTATCTAGACCCTTCCTACCTGAGGAGGAGAATAGAAAAGTAGATATCCGTGTCATGTAAAATATGTCATCCAAGGACCGCTCAAACTTCCACTAAATACCGCATCACTAGATAATCTGTTTTTAAAAGTAACTCAAGTAAGGGATGCTTTATGACCCTGAGTTTCTGAGGTCAGAGGTAGCCATTCTTGTATGCACCTTACTCTGATTTATTTGGAGAAGGAGAAATTGTAGTGACTCTGTTGTAATGGTAAAGGTAACATGTGAGAAAATTCAGAAGGTTAGAGATCCATAATCCTTTGGAAACTGGATGCTTTACTGGGTGCTAGAATGCAAATTTAGGTATTTATTGTCAGATAATGGAATTCATTGTTTTTTCAAAATTGGTGTTGAAATGTCATTGTCCAATGTGTTCACTTATGCAAAAGCTAAATTGAATGAAGCAAAAACAAAATGGTTTGTATATTTGTCATACATTTTGTATTTCTTACAATAAAAATATTGGTAGCAAATAATAATAAAAACGGCAACTTTAAACTGCTTTCTTGGAGATGAATTACTCTCCTGGCTATTTTTCTTTTGACTTTAATGTAAAATGAATATAAGTGCAGTGAGTAATGTTTCATTAAACAGCAAGTTTTAGCAGAATGTGTTTTAAACTTTCAAAAGATTTGTTTTCAGACATCTAATGTTTTAAAAAGTAAATAGCTCATTGAGCTTAGAGTTCATTCAACAAATACAGTCACGAATAGCTTAATGACTGGGATACATTCTGAGAAATGTGGTGTTAGGCAATCTTATCATTCAAACATCATAGAGTGTACTTACATAAACCTAGATATTAGAGCCTCCTACACACCTATGCTATATGTTGTAGCCTGTTGCTCTTAGACTACAAATGTGTAGCATGTTACTGTAATGAATACTGTAGGCAGTTGGAACATAATGGTAAGTATTTGTGTATCTAAACATATCTAACCATAGAAAAGGTACAGTAAAAATACAATATAAAATATAAAAAATGATACACCTAAATAGGGCATTTGTCATGAATGGAGCTTGCAGGACTGGAAGTTGCTCTGGGTGAGTCTGTGAGTGAGTGAGTGAATGTGAAGGCCCAGGACATTACTGTACACTACTGTAGACTTTATGAACACTATACACTTAGGCTACACTAAATTTATTTTTAAAAATGTTTCTTCAATAATAACCTTAGCTTACTGTAACTTTTACTTTATAAATTTTAATCTTTTTAACTTTCTGACTCTTCTGTAATAATGCTTAGCTTAAAACACAAACACATTGCACAGCTGTACAAAAATATTTTCTTTCTTGGTATCTTTATTCTATAAGCCTTTTTCTATTTTCGAAATTTCTAAATTTTTTTTACTTTTTAAACTTTTTTGTTACCTTATAAGACACAAACACACACATTGGCCTAGGCCTACACAGGTCAGGATCATCAATATCACTGACTTCCACCTCCACATCTGTTACCACTGGAAGGTCTTCAGAGGCAATAACACCTGTGGAGCTGTCATCTACGGTAGCAGTGCCTTCTTCTGGAATACCTACTGAAGGGCCTATGTGAGACTGTTATACAGTTAACTAAGTAGAAGGACTACATTCTAAAATAATGATGAAAAGTATAGTATAGTAAATACATAAACCAATAATATAGTCATTTATTATGATTATCATTATCATGGGAAACCACTGGAAGGTGAGAAACACAGAAGTGACATATGATCTGACATGTGTTTGTAAAGTCCACTCTCACCACTCCATTGAGAATAGACGTTAGGGTAACAGCAGGGTGCCTAGTTAGGAGGCTATTGAAATAAGCCAGATGAAAGACAATGGTGGCTTTGATCAAAGTAAAAACAGTGGAGGTGGTGAGATGTGAGGAGATTATATTTTGAAGGTAAAGTTTATGGTATGTGCTGACCAATTAGATGTGGCATTGAAAGAGAAGAAGCTAGGACATCTCTAAGGTTTTGGGCTTGAGCAAGTGGAAAGATCAAGTTGCCATTGACTGAGAGGAGAAGAATGTAGGAGGAGCTGGTTTTTGGGAGAATATTGAAGGTTGGATTTTGGACATGTTAAGTTTGAGAGCACATTAGACGTTGAAGTGGGAATGTTGAATAGGCAGTTAGATACATAAGTCTGGAGTCCAAGTAAGAGGTCTGGATTGGAAATAAAATTTTGGAGTAGCCAATATATTTATGGTATTTAAAGCTACAGATTGGATGAGATCCCCAAGGAAGACAGTGTGTATGAAAAGAAGAGATACCAGAACCAAGCTCTAGAGTACCCCAATGTTTATAGCCCAGGAGATGAAGAAGAATATGCAACAAAGACTCAGTTGACTTCAGGAGGAACACCAGGTAAACATGATGTCTGGAAATCCAAGTAAAAAGAATCTTTTGAGGAGGAGAGAGTCATCATTGTGACAAATACTGCTTGATAGGTCAAGGAAAATGAGGGCTGAGAAATGACCATCAATTAAGCAACATGGAGAAGATGAGTGACCTTGAAAATAAATCCTGATTAAGTGGTAGGGGTAGAAGCCTGATGAGATTGGATTCAAGGACAAATTGATTGGTAAGTGGGATGTGAAAAACATTAGGTGTGCAGTGAAAGGTAATAAGTGTAAAGTAAAAGGTGTGAGATGTGAAGTGTGTCCTGGTACAATATTGACCCTAGACTTTGACAAATTCAACGTACTTTCCTAAGATCAAGAACAAGGCAAGGATTTCAGCTTTCACCATTTCTATTCATTGTACTGAGGGTCCCAGCTAATGCAATAGGTAAGAAAACAAAAAGCATATGGACTGTAAAGAAAGTAAAGTCTTTATTCATAGACGGCATGAGTGTCTATGTAGAAACTCTTAAAGAATTTACCAAAAAAAGCTACTAGAACAAATAAACTTAACAAGGTCATAGGATACAAGGGCAACATAAAAAAATTATATTTCTATATAACTTAAAACCAAAATTGTAAACCAAAAGTTTAAAATACCAATTACGGTAATATCAAAAAACTGATGTCACATTGGACTAGATGTGCTCCCGATCCAATGACTGGTATACTTACTTTTTAAAATTAATTTTTTTGTTTTATTTTTAATTGACAAATAATTACATATAACATATATTAATATTTATGAGGTACAATGTGATGTTTTAATGCATGTTTTCATCATGGAGTGATTAAATCACACTAATTAAATTCATTGCTACTCTTTTAGCAATTTTGAAATATACAATGCATGATTATTTACTATTGTCACCATTCTGTGCAATAGATCACTCAAACTTATTCCTCCTGTCTAACTGAAATTTTTTACTCTTTGGTCAACATCTCACCTTTTCCTCTTCAGCCCTCTCTTCCAGCTTCTGATAACCACCATCCTACTCTCTACTTCTCTGAGTTTAGATTCCACATATAAGTGAGATCATGCAATATTTGTCTTTCTGTGCCTAGCTTATTTCACTTAGCATAAGTCCTCCAGGTTCATCTATGTTGTCCAAAATACCAGGATTTCCTTCTTTTGTAAGACTGAATCATGTATGTACACACTACATTTTTTAATCCATTCATTCAATGATAGATACCTAGGTTGTTTCCACCTATTGTGAATAATGCTGCAATGAACATGGGAATGCAGGTATCTCTTCAGAAGACTGATTTCAGTTCCTTTGGATATATA
Source organism: Indri indri (assembly GCA_004363605.1). Lineage (NCBI taxonomy): Eukaryota > Metazoa > Chordata > Mammalia > Primates > Indriidae > Indri > Indri indri. The sequence goes on from RJWJ010001495.1 coordinate 25,151, forward strand.
CTCAGAAGTGGGGTTGGGATTGCTGGATCATATGGTAATTCTATTTTTAGTTTTCTGAGGAACCTCCATACCACTTCCCCTAATGACTGTATTAATTTACATTCCCACCAACAGTACACAGAAGTTCCCTTTTCCCCTCCACCCTTGCCAACACTTGTTACCTTTCAAAATGACTGGTGTATTCATACAAGTCAAGAACACCCGTGGCCACCAGAAGCTGAAGGAAGCAAGGAGAGATTCTTCCCTAGAGGCTTCACAGGGATCATTCTTCCCTAGAACCCTGGGACACCATGATTTTGGACTTCCAGCCTCCAGAACTGTGAAAAAATAAATTTTTATTGTTTAAACTATGCAGTCTATGGTACGTTGTTGCGGCAGCCCTAGCAAACTAATACAGTAATTTAAAGGGGAAAGAACAATCTTTTCAACAAATGTTTCTGGAAAAATTGGATATCCATATGGGCAAAAAAAAATGAACCTTGACCCTTACTTCATACCATGAAAAAAAAAATTAACTCAAAATGGATCTTAGGGTGAAACAATAAAGCTAAACTATAAGACCTGGAGAAGGGAATTTTTAGAGAGATGAAAATGTTTGCTATCTTGATGGTGGTCATGGTTACATGACTGTATATATTTGTCAAAACTCATCAAACTGGTGGATTTTGTAGGTGCGGTGGCCAAGTGGTAAGGCATCAGTCTCGTAAACTGGTGGATTTTATTATATGTAAACTACACCTCAATAAAGCTGATTTTTAAAAGAAAAATTAAAGATGTTGTCTTTCAAGGCTAACAAAAGCCAACCTGAAATAATTGGCCAAGAATGTTTATAGTTTGTGACTCACCTCAATGAGAGTGGAACAAGAGGAAAATTACAGTGAAACTATAACCCATTGAATCAGTTGAAGCTCTCGTGAACCTCAGAAACTTTCCTTTCTGACTCATTTTACTTGGTAACTTCCACTGCCTTCAACCAATAATAGTACTTAACCTGGGTTTATGAAAGGAAAATTATTAATAATTAAAGTGAATGACTACTTGATTTTCATGATTCGAATTCTTTTTGAATGTCCACCCTTTAAACTCACTAATAGTATTATAAGTAATGACCAGTGACAGTTTATTGTGTAAACTTTTCAGAAATTTTCCTGGACATACTTAAGCAAATACATGTAATATGTTGAACCTTATAAAATTGCCATTCTCATAGGTTAGAAATTGCCAAATATTGGCAACTTCATATAGCTCAACCAATATATCCTCTCATTTAATGCACATGCTACCATACTCTATATATGCACACTCTTTGTAATTCTCTATTTCTCTCAATAATATATAATGGCCATTTTTCCATATCAATACATACAGCTCTACATCACTTTCTAAATACCTGCATAATTTGCCATTGCATGGATGTACCACACTTTATTTAACCAATTCCCTTGCGATGGATATTTAACTTGTTTGTCTTTTGTTCTCTTGGTTAATATAGCTGAATAATCACAATGGCTGTTGTCTTCAAACATGAAAGCTTCAGGCTTCGATCTTCAGTCTACTGATATTTCTACTGAAACAACAGACACTTGGGTTTGTGAGTTGAGTTTCTGTGTCTCTGTTATTGAAATTCTCAAATACCCACACAACAATGAAAATATAGGAAAATCAACTCTATTATTAAATTTGGATGTAGACTCAAGTTTATCCAAGTGTTTCTAATGTTAAAGATGCCATTGAGTTGTAATCTTTGTTATTCAAGTTAAAAATCCCTGCCACAGAGAATTATTATTATTATTAGACTGTTCCTATTTACAGCTTTGCCTTTTATCAATGCTGTGTTACTTCCCTGTGTAAAAAATTCTGCCCCATTCATGACAACATGGATGAATCTGGAAGACATTGTGCTAAGTGAAATAAGTCAGGCACAAATATGGCATGATCTCACTTACGTGTGGAATCTTAAAAAGTTGAACTCATAGAAGCAGAGAGTAAAACGATGGTTATGAAAGGCTGGGGTTGTGAGGAGGGAGGTAATGGAGAGGTGCTGAGCAAAGAGTGCAAAGTTTCGGATAGACAGGAAGAGTAAGTTTTGAGGTCTATTGCACAGCAAAGTAACTATGTTCAATAATAATGTATTACATATTTAAAAATAACTAAGTAAATTTCAAATATCTCACCATAAAAAATGATAGGTAAGCAAGACAGTGGATTTATTAACTGGCTTGATTTAATCATTCCACATTGTACACCTATATCAAAACATCACATTGTACCCCATAAATGTATACACTTTTGATTTATCAATTAAACATATTGATTTTTAAAAGCGTTTTAAATAAAATCCTGCAGAATAAAATAAAACTTCCCTTGGCATTCAAAGTACTTTGCCTCCAACCCCAACATAACTTTCCGGCTTTGGTTCCCCTCTACCGTGAAAGTTCTATGCCGCCATTCCTTTTACTCATGATGTTCCCTCTGTTTGGAATGTCCTTCCATCTTAGCTCCTCTGTGGGAAATCTGCCAAGGGTGACAGTACACCTGAGATGCCACTTCTCAATACTCCCTGTCCACCACCCCTTCAGCCCCCACCAAAGGCAGCGTGATGTAGGGAAAGCACATGCTTTCATGGTATTTTTGTGTATGGTTTTTAAAAATACAATTATATGCACTGCAAAATGAGAAAGACAGGGTGGGAGACAGAGATCAGGAAAGATGATTTTAAAGCATTTGCTTGTGTGTAATGAGTGTGAGTCCCATTTTGCCATTTTCCAAGTGTCCGGAAAAGATCCATTGATTTTCAATTACTTCCTAACACCGTGCTGAGATGAGCCCAGAGGGGTCGCTTTATCCAGATTTATAAATACTAAATATAATGTGTCCATCTCTGGAGCCCAGCTCATCTTCCTTGAAGTCTCAGTACTGTACTGACAGTATTAGGACATGTCATGCAGTAAAGTTGGCCTTGTGTATATTTCTCTCCCCTGCGAGTTTATAAACAGGCCCCTTGAAGGGAGGGATTTGTTTTCATCGTCTTTGTGTCCTGCCTCAGCTCCAGCTTCCAGTTCTCAGTTAGTGAAAACTGTACAAAACAGATGTTCACAAAATTAGTGTGAAACGAATGCATAGGTGATGCATGAATGGAGTTGAACTTAAAGGGCGATTTCATTAGCAATGTCTATGACAGCGCCGTCTTTCTCCCCGACCAGCTGACGGGCTCTGTGCGAATCCACCGCTCCCGGTCCTCAGTTTATCCCTACCACTTGCGCACAGTAAGCATGGGAATAATCTTTGTGTCCTCTAGAATGAGTACTTCAGCATCAAGAATAGAAGAAAGCAGAACAATGCAAGGGCAAACGGAAGCGAGCTGCTTTGGTGAGGCTGTGTACTGAGAAGGGCAGGGTCCGCCGGCCCCTGGTCGGGTGATAAAGAACAGGAATCCCTCCGGCGATCCCTGTGAACCGCGGGTGACGGCCGGCGCCGCCCTCTCCTCCGCGACGGCAGGGGGCGCTGTGGACTAGCAGGGCAGTCGGGTCCGCGCGGCGCCGCTCTCTGGGCAGATCCGGGAGGCGGCAGACGGATCTGTGGCAGGCCTGCTTCAGCCGCCTCTCCGGCCTGGTCTCCGTCGGCGTCTGACTGCTCTGTCGGGCGCCATGGGGAAGCGGGACAATCGGGTGGTGAGTACTCGGCGGGGAAAACAATGGGGCGGCGTGGTGCTCGGCGGCAGGAGAGCGGGACCCCTCGTTCTTCCCGGCCCGGCCGGAGGGCCAGCGGCGTCCCTCGGACCTAGGGCCTAAAGACCCAGCACCCTCCACCGGTCCCAGATGCGCGTGCGCCACGCACGCAGTTGGCGCCTTCGGGTCCCCAGCTATCTCTCCCCCCTCCTGGTTCCTCTTCCCCCATCCCGCCGCTCCCTCTGGCAGTGCTCCCTGGCTCCCTTCCCTCCAGCACCCGGGCCAGCAGTGCCCACTTCTTAGAGCCACAAGGGCTCAGGAGAAATCTGTCTACCCTGAATATAACTCCAAAGTCTGAGGCCCATGCAGGAGGCGCCGGGACTCACCCCTCCTGGTGGTCGTCCTCTCGGGGTCTGTTACCTTCTCTTGCGCACCCAAGTGGAATGGAAGTGCTGAGGCCTCGACGCAGCCCCTGCTTCTGGGGCCCAAGCAGCGCACCCCGTTCTAGCAACAGGTGGGCTCTCGTTTGAGAGCCGGGCTCACAGCATTTGCCTTCCTGTGTCCAGTGCCCAGTACTGCTTGGCATCTAGTAGACCATGCGGAGGAATGAATGGCGTGAAAATAGTTAGCTTTGGAGTCCGGCACAGACTGGAGTGTCAGTCTTGGTCCCTCGGAAGTTAGGTGACCTAGGACAAGTTACTTTTCTTCTCTGGGTCTCAGTTTCTTCCTTTATAAAAGGGAACTCTTATCATCCACAACCATGCAGAATGGTTGGGACCACAAAAGGCAAGATGCATGAGCAATTGTTTGGCATGAAAATTATTACTCTAGTAAATGAGATTGAAAAGAGAAGGTACTTTTGACAGGTGAAGATGGGAGGAAAGCATTCCACATCGCTGGGGGACAGTAGTGGGAGTGAATCAGATTGTGTGGACGATAACATAAGAGAATAGCAATAAGATTAGGTTACAGCCTGACATTTCCTGAGCTTGTCTATGACAGTGTTAACCACTGGACACCAAAATGAGAAAAATGCACTTAAAGCTAACATACTACACTTAATGAACTAGATTTTTTATTCAACAGTTACTTGAGGGTGTGCACGTGCATTAAAAGAGCCTTTTATGAAATGATGACATTTTCCATCTTAAAAATGTAGTTTGGTATAGTCTTTATAATTGAAAATATCTTCGAACCACTGTGGTAGTGAATCTTGATTACAAAGTTAAGGAAAGTTCTTTCCTCCTGGCTGCCAGTAAGACCTTGTGGCATCTTGATTGTCACAGAGTTGAAATGGTGTTATGCAGGAGCATCCTTAGGTTTGGGGTGTTAGGGTGTTTGGCCTCTTTTAATGCCCTTGGGCCTTGAATGTTTAGAAATTGCCTGATTTGGGGTGCAGTTTTATACCAAGGCCTAAATTGTTCGTTTTACTGCAAAAGAAAGTCTGGGTTTACATATCCCTTTAAAATATTTGAAAAACTTACCGAGTTAGCTTCATTTACTAGAGACTTATGATAACTGCGTTCTGCTTACTACTTTTGTTATGCTATCATGGCACAAAGTGTTCTGGTAACATTTTGTTTGCACTTCAAAGATTGTGGGAGATTAAAAGGTAAAAGACACAGTTTGCCTAATTCAGTCTTCTCATTGCATAGAGGAGAGGATGAGATTATTTAAAGTGCAACCAAAACTTGGGTTAGCAGACACTCAGTTCTGTACATAATTATTGATTTTTAAAGACTTAATTTTTTTAGAGCAATTTTAAGTTCACAGCAAAATTGAGAGGAAAGTACAGAGATAATCCATATACCTCCTGCCCGCCCCCAATGAATAGCCTCCCCATTATCAACATCCTCCACCAGTGTAGTTCATTTGTTACAATTGATGAACCTACATTGACACATCATCACCCGACGAAAGCCATAATTTACATTAGAATTCACTCTTGGTATACATTCTTGGAACAGGTTTCGCGTTTAATTATGGGTACATAATAGTTGTATATCTTTGTAGGGTGCATGTGATGTTTGGATACAGGCATACAATGTGAATTAATCAAATTAGGGTAATTGGGGTATCCGTCACTTCAAGCATTTATCATTTCTTTGTGTTAGGAACATTCTAATTTCACTCTTTGTTATTTTAAAGTGTACTCTACCTTATTGTTGATTATAGTCACTTTATTGTGCTATCAAATATTGTTCATTCTATCTAACTAGTTATATTGTTGCACCCCATTAACCATCACCCCCTGCCCCCACCCGCAACCCTTCCCAGCTCCTGGTAACCATCAATTGTTTTTAATACATAGCTCCTACATGAGAGTGAGAACGTGAGATTTATCTTTCTGTGCTTGGCTTATTTCACTTAGCATAATGTTCTCCAGTTCCATCCATGTTGTTGCAAGTGGCAGCATTCCATTCTTTTTTGTGGCTGTATAATATTCCATTGTGTATATGTACCACAGTTTCTTTATCCATTCATCCACTGATGGACACTTAGGTTGATTCCAAATCTTGGCCATTGTGAATAGAACTGCAGTAAACATGGGAGTGCGGATATCTTTTCCATATACTGATTTCCCCTCGTTTGGATATATACCCGGCAGTGGGATTGCTGGGTCATATGGTAGTTCTATTTTCAGGTTTTTGAGGAATCTCCATACTGTTCTCCTTATCAGGGGTCCCCAGCCTATGGTGAGTTGTATAATTATTTCATTATATGTTATATTGTAATAATAATAGAAATAAAGTGCACAATAAATGTAATGTGCTTGAATCATCCCGAAGCCCGCCTCCCCATCTGTGGAAAAATTGTCTCATGAAAACGGCCTCTGGTGCCAAAAAGGTTGAGGACTGCTGCTGTAGTGGTTGCACTAATTTACATTCCTACCAACAGTAAAGGAGGGTTCCCCTTTCTCCACATCCTTGTCAGCCTTTGTTATTGCCTGTCTTTTTTAATAAAAGCCATTTTAACTGGGGTGAGATGATATCTTATTGTAGTTCTGATTTGCATTTCTCTGATGACTAATGATGTTGAGCATTTCTTCATATATCTGTTGGCCATTTGTATGTCTTTTGAGAAATGTCTATTCAGATCCTTTGCCCATTATTTAAACAGATTGTTTGATTTTTTTTCCCTGTTGAGTTGTTGGAGCTCCTTATTTATATATTCTAGTTATAAGTCCCTTATCAGGTGGGTAGTTTGCAAATATCTTCTGCCATTCTGTGGGTTGTGTCTTCCCTTTGTTGATTGTTTCCTTTGCTGTGCAGAAACTTTTTAGCTTGGTGTGATCCCATTTGTCCAATATTGCTTTGGTTGCCTGTGCTTTGGGGGTATTACTCAAGAAATCATTGCACAGATGAATGTCCTAAAGCATTTCCCCAGTGTTACCTTTAGCAGTTTCATAGTTTCAGGTCTTAGATTTAAGTCTTTAATTCATATTGATTTGATTTTTGTATATGGCGAGAGATAAGGGTCTAGTTTCGTTCTTCTGTATATGGATATCTAGTTTTCACATCACCGTTTACTGAAGAGACTGTCTTTTCCCCACTGTATGTTCTTGGTACGTTTGTCAAAGGTAAGTTCACTGTAGATGTGTGGATTTATTTCTGGGTTCTCTATTCAGAACATTTTTTTTCTTTTTTTTTTACCCGAACAGTTTAATTCTCAGGATTTGTAAAAGGCTTTTAAGTTCATGATAGCTGTCCTTTGTGCCTGTTGTTTTCTGAAAGTTTCCTTCTTGTTCTTTTCTGTTACTTTGTACCCTCTAAAATAGATGTATCCTCTAGATAAAAATAGATAATCAAAGTACCAAATGAAATTCAGCACATTGTGTCTTTAGCAGTTTTACTGCATTGCTCTTTCCATACCTGCCCACATATTTATCCCCTTGAGCTCAATTTGCCATCCTGAGTTTCAAAAACAAAATCGTTTTCTGTTACCCAAACTCACTCAGCAATTTGGAGCCACAGACAATTCTAGTTATTTATGAATACGAATGTTTGATTTACAAGGTCATGGTATTGTAAATGATTAAGTCATAGTGAGATGTTGCAAGAAATTGCACAATTTCTATATTTTAACTAAATTTTAACCACACACCTAATGTTAGGAGCATTATTTTTCACACTGATGCATAAGTGAAAAGGCTTTTACCTTTGTAAAATAGTTACTTTTTTTGTTTTTAAAACTTTCTGTTTTGCATTGTGTAAAAAAAAAGTATTGTTGCTTAATGATTAAGAGCAGACTTACAGGTATAATCCTAGCACTCTGGGAGGCCAAGGCGGGAGGATCGCTTGGAGCTGGAGTTGGAGATCAGCTTGAGCAAGAGCGCGACCCCTCTCTCTACACAAAAAAATAGAAAAATTAGCCAGGTGTGGTGGTGCATGCCATAGTCTCAGTTACTCAGGAGACTGAGGCAGGAGGATCACTTGAGCCAAAGGAGTTTGAGGGGTTTTTCTTTGGGGTTTTTTTTTTTTTTCCTTTCTTTTTTTGCCACATACTACAGCAGAAAGGAGTTTGAGGTTTTAGTGCGCTATGATGACGCCACTGCACTGTAGCCAGGGTGATAGAGCAAGACTCTGTCTCAAAAAAAAAAAAAGACCAGCAAGTGTTGTGCATGGAGCCTAGTACATAAGATGTACTTAATAAATATTGCTGTTATAATTGAAATAAATCGTGGAGATATTTGGAGTATACTTAAGCAAATTGAGGATAGTGTTTATGATTAAAAGCTTAAAAGTAAGCCTTATTACTTCAGTGGTAGCTCATGTAATTGCGCCATAAATTGAGCATAATTAGTGCTAGCTAATTATGTGAATACTTTATTATTTTTCCTTTGAAAAGTAAACATAAATAGGTTAGTATGTTCTTTGGGAAAGCAGTTTGACAGTAGACATTAAGACACAAAAACATTAGTGTACTGTTAAGATAGATGAAAATTTGAAGACTGTATAACATGGTAAATGTTATGATTTTTTAAAAAAATTAGAATGGGCTGGGCAAAGAGGCTCATGCTGGTGATCCCAGCACTTCAGGAGGCGGAGGCAAGAGGATGGCTTGAGCCCAAGAGTTAAGGGTGCAGTGAGCTATGATCCCACCACTGCACTCCAGCCTGGGTGATAGAGTGAGACCCTCCCTGTCTCCAAAAAAAGAAAAATTGCCGCTGTTATATTTGTGAATTTTTACATAAGGACAATTCAGCTCTCTGAATTGGTGTAGCAGAACTGGGATTGAATTTTTCTCATTTTGTTTACCTTTTTCATTAATGTAATGTTTGTGCGTAGTTATTTTTTGTTTTGTTTTCTCTTATAAAGGTAATGTTATTTAAAAATTTTTCCCCAGTGTATGAATGATGAATGTGGATGTCTCACTTCATATTTTGGTGCACATGCATCCAGATTTTTAAATTTTTATAGTTATTTGTTAAAATGGTTCTTTTATTTTTTGGCAATTTGGCTTTGCTTTTTAGTTGAGAAAAGATCTACCTCATTCATTTTAGTGGCTACTTAGTATTTCATTTTGGGGGTTATAACTTAAATATATTGAATGAATCCCAATTTGATGGCTATTTGGATGTTTTCAGTTTTTGCTATTTTAGTAATTTAGTCCTGAACATCCTTGTGTATATTTGCACTCTTTGGAAATAATTTTTACAAATTTAAACTTTTAAACTTTAAACTTTAAAACTTTTGAACTACCATTAGATACTAATAAAATTATGACATGATTCCAAGGAAATTAGAAGGTGATACATATTGTTTTAAAAAAAAAAAAAGCCTGAGACCAGTTAAATTTAACAGTTTATTTGAGCAAGAAAAAGGTTTTAGAACCAGGGGAAGATGGTTCAGAATCCCCACCCACCCATTTACAAAGTGATGAGCTGCATTTATAACAGGAAAAACAGGAAATGATGTACAGAGATTACCTGATTGGTGCAGTTTCATGTTTGCCTGATGAGGGCATCATTTGGCAGCCTTCAGCTTGGAATCGGCTGAGGGTTCGGCTACTGTGATTGGCTGAGACTCACTTGCTTGGTTGAGAGGGTATACGCTTAGGTTACAACTCACTCATGTATCAAGCTACATTGCAGTTCACTATAAATGATATAGGGAGGCTGCTTTGAACCAAACAATTCAGTTTGCAGTTTAACTATGAATAATGCTCCTGTTTTACAGATGGTGAACTTAGCTTGTATGTTGTGCTTACTTCCAGTTTTTAGGATTGTCAATATTGTTAGTTGGGATAACAGTTCCTCTATTTCTTTTTTCGTTGTTTGTCATACTTCCACACCAACTGATTGAAATGCTCGGCAAAAATGGTTGAATGACATATTTGAAGGTATAACAGTTCATTAAAAAATAGAACTATATGCCTCTGTCTTTAACATTGTATTTGACATGCACATCTTGCCCTGATTCTATAAACATCCGTGACATTAGGGGCTCTAGCATTTGTTCCTGCTTGTAGAAAATTATATAAAAGGTTTGTCTTTTTCATTTCAAGTAGTTAGGCTGTGTGCATTGAAAGGATATAGTTCTAAGTATGTGTGGTTTATGCTTGTTTTATATTGTTGGCTCTGCCAGAGAAATCTTAAAGTATATAACATTCATTTGTTATGAAGTTGGGAAATGTTGGTCATTTTTACAGATTTTGTTAAATAAAATGCAACAAATACATTTTTTCCTTTTACTTCTTTTAGAATGTTACATATTAGGTGTAAGGCCTTAAAATCAACCTTGATAGTAGTTATTTTCAATCACAATTCTTTTTGTTTAAAAAGTAGAAGAGTTTTATACATGCTTATTGCCTTGTCCCAGCACTTTGGGAGGCCAAGACGGGAGGGTGGCTTGAGACCATGAGTTCAAGACCAGCCTAGGCAACGTAGTGAGACCCTGTCTGTACAAAAAATTAAAAAATAAAAATTAGACTACTATTATAAAAATAGTAGTCCCATGCTACTCTGAAGGGTAAGGCAGAGTGCTTGATCCCAGGAATTCAGGGTTGAACTGAGCTATGATTGTGCCACTGCACTCCAGCCTTGGCAGCAGAGCGAGACCCTGTCTCTAAAAAAAAAGAAAAACTCTTTGCTAGACACTAGAATTAACAAAAAAGAGTTTTTATTTTATCTCAGTATGTTTTTGAAGAAATCTTTAAAATGTGTTTTTCTACTATAGTAATTTTAGATACAGAACATAATTTAATTTTTCATAGATTTTTTTTATTGAGCTAAAGTATACGTAACAAAATTTACCATTTTAACGTGTATAGTTCAGTGGCATTAAGTATATTCATAGTGTTGTGCAACCATCACCATTGTCCATTTAAGTCATCCCAAACAAGAGCCTCTGTACCCACTAAACAGTAAATCCCAATTTCCCAATTTCCCTAGTAATCTCTATTCTAATTTCTCTATCTATGAATTTGCTTTTACAAGGTACCTTATTATATAGGTAGAATCATATATTTGTCCTCTTGTGTTTGGCTTATTTCACTTAGCATGTTTTTAAGGCTCCTCCAGGTTATAGTATGTTTCAGAATCTCATTCCTTTTTAAGGCTGAATAATATTCTATTGTACATATGTATACCATATTTTGTTTATCTATTCATCTGTAGATGAACATTTGCATTAGTTCTACCTTTTGGCTGTTGTGAATAACGGTGCTGTGAACATTGTGTACAAGTATCTGTTTGAATTTCTGTTTGCAGTTCTTTTGGGTGCATACGCAGAAGTGGAATTGCTGGATCATGTAGTAATTCTATGTTTAACTTTTTGAACAGCTGTTTTCCACAGCGGCCACACCATTTTACATTCCCACCAGCAATGTGCGAGGGCTCTAATTTCTCCATATCCTCACCAACCCCTGTGATTTGGGTTTTTTTTTATAATAGCCATCCTAATGGGTGTGAGATGGCATCTCTTCGTGATTTTGGTATTTCCCTAAGGACTAGTGATGTTAAACATTTTTTCCTGTGCTTATTGGCCATTTACTATATACCTTCTTTGGAGAAATGTCTGTTCAAGTCCTTTGCCCATTTTTTAGTTGGGTTATTTGGGTTTTTTGTTGTTGTTGTTGAGTTGTAGAGCTCTTTATATTAATTAATCTGGATATTAATCTCTTATCAGATATATGATTTGCAAATATTTTTCCCATTCTGTGAATTGTTTTTTCACTCTTTTGATAGTGTTCTTTGATGTACAAACCTTTTTAATTTTGATAAAGTTCTATTTTTTCTTTCCTGTGTATAATTTAATTTTTTTATTTTTTAAAATGTATTTATTTGAAGACAGGGTCTCACTCTTTCACCCAGGCTGGAGTACACTGGTGTGATCTGGCTTACTGTAACCTTGAATTCTAGGGCTCAAGCAATCCTCCTGCCTCAGCCTCCCAAGTAGCTAGACTGTAGGTGCATACCACCATGTCTGGCTAATTTTTAAATTTTTTTGCAGAGACAGGATCTCATCATGTTGCCCAGGTTGGTGTTGAACTTCTAGGCTCAAGCAATCCTCCTACCTTGGCCTCCTGAAGTACTGGAATTATGGCATAAGCCACCATGCCCAGCCTAATTTAAATTTTTGCTGTTAATAATTTGTGAATAAAATTGCCATCAGTATGGCACAGTATTTCCTGGGATAGAAGATATAGTGGAATTAGCAATGAATTTAGAATTAGATCTTTTTTTAACTTTTTTGAAATTGAGTTTCTTAATTTGCCAGTGAGTGTAGTGTTATCACCATCACAGGGTTATTGTGCTTTAGGACAAAGTAGTATAAAGCCATCAATAGGTAAGAGGTATCATTATTATTTCATTAAATCTCTGGAAAAAAACACATTTTCTATGAAATAGTGATATTTCTTATCTCCGGAACTTTCAAGGATTAATAGAGGGTTAAATTTACTTTTTTGTAATGAAAAGATGGTTAGTCAAATTATTCATGCATTTATAACAAAGATTACTTGAAGAGTAAGTGAGCTTTTGCATTTTCAATGGTTACTTTAATGGAATTAATTTTTGTTTTTTCTTCAAGGCCTATATGAACCCAATAGCAATGGCCAGATCAAGGGGTCCAATCCAGTCTTCAGGGCCAACGATCCAGGATTATCTGAATCGACCAAGGCCTACCTGGTATTTGTGAAACAGTTTACCTATTTATAAGCTTTTTATAAACTTTTTACAGTTTACTCTTAAAACTTTTACTGATTGCCAAGCAATTGCTAGATAACTTGTAATATTTGTGTAATATTTGATGTGTGCTTTCTTTTGAACATATCAAACACATGTACAACTATAAAACAAACATTTGAGAACCCACCAACCAATGTAGCTAAAGCACTGCCTGGTAACCATTTCATACCAGTCTCTTCTCTATCCCCTAAAAAAACCTTAACCTTGCAGTGTTCTAAGCTATTTAAAATAATGGGTTTGAATAATCTTGCCCTTCATTGAGGTGTAACCAGGTGTTAGGAAGAATAATATTCAGCCGTGTTTCTAGTTTTATCTACTGGATTTTCAATGAATTAGAAAAACTCATTGAGTGGCTCTGATTTCTTATAAATAAAGCATCATAGCATGGGCCTTATTATTTTTTAGTATGTCTTTGTTGTTATTAGTACCATACTCCTAAGGCAACATATGACAAGCTCCAGAGCTGTTAGCTTCAGAATCCTTCTAAGTGCCCCTGAAATTTGGGCAACTGTGATTGAAAGGTGTGCTTATGTATAATAGGGACTCCTTCCTTTGAGTTGAGTCGAAAGTAAACCTTGTCCACCGGTGTGCATGAGCGCAGTTGTCAACCATTGCAGCATACCAGAAAATAAATTATTCCAAACAAAGTATACTTTGTCTTTAAAATGGGGAGAGGGAATGAACTTTAAAGGGAAATGCCCAAGCAAGTATATTACATGTGTGTCAGATGTCTTCAACACAGCCACCCTCAGGTTGGATAATTCATAAAAGGACTCACAGACATCGCAGCAGATAGTCATACCCATGGTAAGATTTATTACAGTGAAAGGATACCAAGCACAATCTGCAAAGGGAAAAGGCACATGGAGCAAAGTCCAGGGAGACCAGGCTCAGGCTTCAAAGGGTGCTCGCCTAGTGGAATCATGTAAGATGTACTTAATTCCCTTACCTAGGAGTAATGATAACACATGTGAGATACTGCCAACCAATGGAAGCTCTTTAGAGATTTAATGCCCAGGGGTTTTATTGAGGGCTGATCAGCCTCTGTTTGTCATGTACCCAAATTCCAGATTCCCCGAAGGAAAGCAGGTATTTAGCCTAAACTACATTATCTGTACAACTTAGGCACAGTGAGCTGCTCTGATCAGGGAATGGTAAGAAACCTCCAAAATCCAAGTTCCCAGATGCCGACCTAGGGCCTATCTTGTTAGTAGGCCTTTCTAAGAATAAACAGTCAGGTGTGCTACATCAGCTCGTCTCTGCACAGGTTCATTATAAAATGAGCTATTAAGTAATGGAATGTAGTAGTTCTGTCAGATAGACCTTAGTTCACTCTAACACTGAAACTGCCAGCTTTACGACCTAAAATGGGGGTACATACTATCTTTTCTCACGGGGTTGTTGTGAGGATTAAATGGAAATTTATTTAAAACAGTGCCTGTTGTAAGCTCTCAGATGTTTGATGTATTAGCTGTTATAATCCATGTTTAGAAGAGGGGTGATTAGTGTTGTCTAATAGGCTTTATTATGATTATTTACATGGATATGAGCAAAGAAATTTGAAATGTATCAACACTGGAATGGAGATCTATGAAGATGTTAAGAAAAGTTTGTTTATGAAAAATTTTTTGCCCTATTTGTAAGCATGCGTCTAATTTGAATTGCTTGAAACTTTATTTGTATATTCTACTTTTTAAGGGAAGAAGTGAAAGAGCAACTAGAGAAGAAAAAGAAAGGTTCCAAGGCTTTGGCTGAATTTGAAGAAAAAATGAATGAGGTTTGTAAAAAGTACCTTTCTAAAAAATAGGTTAATCTTTTTTCTTATAGTAAAAATGAAATCATCTTATGTTTCATTTTTTAATAAAACAAGTCTGGTTAAGGGGGCTCTGTATTTTAGAAGTATTATTGTTATATTGAATACAGATTTGTATGTAAATGTGTGCTTTCTTTAAAAAGTAGAGAATAACTGTCTTATAATTTAAATCATCTAAATTATTTTAGGTTCTTATCCTGTGCTCCCCACTTACCCTGGGATTTCCATAGTGATGTTTGCTTCTTGTTGTTGTTTTCAATACTTGCTATTACTAGTTTGTTATAAAAGATACAACTCAGGCCAGGTGCAATGGCTCACGCTTAGAATCATAGCTCTCTGGGAGGCCAAGGCAGGAGGATCACTTGAGCTCAGGAGTTTGAGACCAGCCTGAGCAAGAGTGAGACTCCATCTCTACTAAAAATAGAAAAATGAGCTGGGCATCATGGTTCACGCCTGTCTCCCCAGCTAGTCAGGAGGCTGAAGCGAGAGGATCAGTTGAGCCGAGGAGTTTGAGGTTGCAGTGAGCTACACAGCGCGAAGTATGGGGGAACCAGCATGGAGCTCCTTTGCTATACCCTCTCCAGGCCTGCCAACTTCACAGCACCAAGAAGTGTTTACCAACCTGGAACCTCTGATGTTTGCTTGTTTGATTACAGAACGTACATATAGTATTTCAACCACAGTATAGACTAATTGAACTTTTACTGGCTGGAAAGAGAATCTAGCCATCTTTGTTGAAAAGATAAAAGGTTTTAGCCTCAGGAATAATCCCTACTGCTCCTCTCAGTGTACAGTGGAGATAGGGTGATAGGGTCCAGGATTAGCACGTGGATATCTTTTGACTGTAATTAAAAGCTGAGAATGGGTGAGAGGAATTAAAGGGTAGAGGGAAGGAAGCAGTGATTGTTTCTCTATACTAGGTGTTTTGGAAGGGGATAGATAGCCTCTGATGGTGTTTATAACCTTTTTGCAGAACTGGAAGAAAGAGCTAGAAAAACACAGGGAGAAATTGTTAAGTGGAAGTGAGAGCTCATCCAAAAAAAGACAGGTAAAACCATTTTTAGTTTATTGCTTATTCTTAATCTCGTAGTTGGATTTTTATAATACTGTATACTACTATTAAGAGATACATTTGAAAACTCACATCAACTTGTTTAGACTTGTGCTTTTATTTGTTTCCATTTAGAGAAAGAAAAAAGAAAAGAAGAAATCTGGTAGGGTGAGCAAAAATTTTCCATTTTTCTAAATGTTATAATTAAAAGCCTACAAAAAAGTAAGAGCAATTAATTTATTTAACTTGTACACTTAAGATAATTTAAAACTCTAAATGAGTCAAGGAACATGAAGGTCCTTTGGTTGTGATGGGTGGTTTTGTTCTATCGGTGATAAGAAAGTGTCACCCGCCTTATAACCTAGTAACTTTTCTGTTGCTATTTAAAGAGGAAGATTGATGACTGTTATTACTACATATGCTGTCACTTTGTAGAGCTTTTATGTGGGGGGGGGGGCAAGTGTGACATTTTACATTTTAATGTTTATATCTTATGAATATGGCATCTGTTTCTCAGACAGTAGATTAATTTCACTAAGTATTTAAGAGACTTAGTAAAAGAAAAAAATTCCTGCATCTCACAAGCTTTAATTGTTTTGTGCTTGGTCAAGTATTCATCTTCATCAAGCTCTGATTCTTCCAGCAGTTCTGAAGATTCTGAAGATGAGGTAGGGTTTGCTTATAATGGTTTACGAAGTAATATCTGTAATTTCCTTCATGTCAAAAGGAAACCCATTGTGAAATATCTGTTAGAAATGTTTACTTTGAGGTTTTGATTAATTATTTGTAATTTAGAGCACTGACATGAATAAATAACTAGATATTTAAATATTGGTATATAGTATATTTTTTAGATTTTTAAATTTGTTCATTTAAAAATATCAGTGGAAGAGACATTTAAAAATCTAACATGTTATTGGACTAGATGCTAGGGATTGCATGTGATTCAAATCACTTGACTTTTTTTTTATAAAATAGGAAAGTGATGTGTTACAGTTTAAATAAACATATATATTTACAAGGTGGTCCTTTCAGTTTTGTTCATTGATAAAAGTTTGATATTAATAAAATGCACAAATTATATTTTTGAAACAGAAGGCCAATTGTTTCTAAAAAATGTTTTATGTAGGATAAGAAACAAGGAAAACGGAGAAAGAAAAAGAAGAACCGTTCACATAAATCTTCTGAAAGCTCCATGTCGGAAACTGAATCAGACAGTAAGGTAAAATTATTTAAATTATTAACATTGTGGATAACAAAGACATTTAAGTTTTTTTAGTTCTTCCTGTCTTAAGTTGTTCTCAATTTAGAAATGAGATGCAGTCTTATTTTTGTAATTTGATGTTCTGTGCCACTTAATTGATGTGCTTAATAATATTTTACATGTGATATTTGATAATTCACCAGGACTTTCATATATATGTCTCCACATGTTCATGACAACTTCCATTATTTTCCCCATTTTCATAAAGAGGCTATAGTTCAGAGAAAAACCATTATGCTTAAACTAGTGTTAGATTTGGAGGTTCAATTTATATCTTGTAATGTCTAGTCCAGTGTCCTTTTTGTTGTACTGTACCTAAATTAGTTCTGTATTAACCAGAATTGTCAGACACATTTGGCTCTTAAACTTCAGTGATCTTAAAAAAGGCATGCAGTTCTTGGTAAAAAATTTGATTTCTGGGCCCTGCCTCCAGAGTCTGATTTAGTCAGTCTGATCAGGCTCAGAAGTCTACATTTTCAACAGATGCCTCATGTGATTCTGATACACGGGTGTCTGTGGACCACTATTTGACAAACATTGTACTAGAGTCTCAGGAAACCAAAGCAACTATCTGGATTTTATAGCAGATATCTACTGGCCCCATTGAGATATCTTCTGGCAAGATATTTGGTGTCTAGAAAGTGCTCAGTAAATGTCGGTTTTCCCTTTGTTTTTTAAAGCAGAAGAGCCAGTCTCATAATAATGATAGCTAAAAATTATTGAGTACCTACTATGTGTTAGGCACTATTATAAGCACTTGATGTGTTAAATCGTTTAATCTTAAAAACCCTACAAAGTAGTTATTTGTTAATCCATAAGGAAACTGAGGCTTGGGGAGATTAATAGCTAGAACTAAGGGATTCAAAAGCAGAAATTGTCACCTCCCCACCTGATGAGGAGAATAGGGAAATCAGATTGGTGGATGTCTGAGCACAATGTGAATTAGAACTCCAGTGCATGTGACCGACACAAACAAAGATAGGCAATGGCATAAAGTCCTATTTTAAGATAAACCGTGACAGTATTACAGATAATATCTATCATTTTAGGAGTACATAAATTTGATATACAGCCCAGATAAATGAAGAAGCTTGTTTGCTTACAAGCGGATAGATAGATAGATAGCATATATTTCTCTTACATTTTCAGAATAATATGCTGGGGTTGGAGTAACTTTTTTTTAAGTTATAGAACAAATCACTTTTTTGGTATTTTTGTTCTTGTTCTATAATGCTATATCCTTTACATTTAAAATTTATGTATATATATGTTTGTTTAGGATAGTTTAAAAAAGAAAAAGAAGTCAAAGGATGCAACTGAGAAAGAAAAGGTAAACATACTTTTACATTGCCTTAAGATAGTCTGTCATAGAAAACTTAATTGACTTATATTAACAGTAATATGTACCCTCTTAAGAGATTTATTTCTTTGGCTTTTATGGATCGTGTGTTGATTTAAGGACATTTTTAATTGGGATTCATTATTGAAAGTAAGAGATCAGAAGAGTATTCCTGTGGAGAGTTTGAATTTGTGTAGATTAATGGATTCTCTCAGATTAAAAATACAAAATAATGGAGATTGTACATTTCCTTTGTTTTCTCAAGTCATTTTAAAGAAGGCCCTTTTAATTAAGAACACAGACTTCTGTTTCTAATTGAGTGCTATAGGTAGATGTTAAAAAATCTTTTTAGTGTTGTAAGTAGATGTTTTATCTTCACTTATGACTTATCTGTAGTTAATACAGAATTTAACCCTACCTCCATTTCTGGTTTACATTTTAAATTATATTTTCTGGTTAGTAAAAATAAATGCCTAAAGAAACCAATTACTCATGAAAGAAAACTACAGACCAGTGTTACTATATTTTACTCAGTTTTTTAAAAATCGTTATATAATTTTTTAAAAATTGAAGTGAAATTCACGTAATATACTATTGACCACTTCAAAGCTATGGTTCAGTGGTAGTTAATGGTATTTACAGTGTTGTGCAACCACCGCTTCTCTCTAGTTTCAGAACTTTTTCATCACCCCATAAAAACACCCCATACCCATTAAATACTCCTATTCTCGCAACTAGAGGTAAGCAGATTAGAATCTGCTTTCTGTCTCTATGGATTTGTCTATTCTGGATATCACACAAAAGCAGTCATACGATATATGACCTTTTGCATCTGGCTTCTTTCAGCTAGGATAATATTTTCAAGTTTCGTCCAAGTTGTGGCATGTCTCAGTCCTTCATTCCTCATTATGGCTGAATGATATTCCTCTGTGTGTGTGTGTGTGTGTGTGTGTGTGTGTGTGTGTGTGTGTGTGTATACTGTGCTTTGTCTATCCATTCATTCACTGACATTTCGTTTTGTTTCTGCCTTTTGGCTGTCATAAATAATGCTGCTATAAACATTTATAAACGTATACATTTCTGTATGGACATATGTCTTCATTTTTCTTGGGTATACATCTAGGGGTGGTTTATATATCAATTTGCAAATAAAAATTCATTAAAACACTACAGAAAGAGAAACCATAATTCCAAGAATTCGAGCATAAGAAGTATATTAATATAATTTGCCATATTAACTCATCAAAGGAAAGAAACCATATAATTATTACAGGTGTTGCCAAAAGGATGTGATGTAATTCAACACTAATTCCTGATTTTTAAAACCATTATAAAATAAGTGGTAACTGTCATGTTTTAAAAAATATGTGTGTGAAAATGAATTTGGTAGTACTAAAACAACTGCACCGTAATTTTGAAGTACTTTATTAGGTACAGAGTAATATGTACATACATATCATAAACAAATACTCATATATGTATCATCTAGAATTAACAGTTTATATTGGCTTCAGGTCTTGTTTTATTTTAATCTCTCTTCCTTTGAAGCAGCTGATCCTGAAATTAGTGTGCATCTTTCCTATCCACATTTTATATACTTTCATTACATTAGTAGATGTTCATAAATAAGATAGGATATTGTGTATTTTCAAAATGGTATCATTGTATTTCCTTCTGAAACTTGTTTTTTTCACTCAACATTGCTGTCGACATTTATCCTTGTTGATAATTTCACTTTCATTTCTTTTGCTTATAGTAAGTACTCCATGATATTAATTCACCACAAATTATTTCTCCATTCTCTTATTTAGGCACATCTAGATTGTTTTCATTTTTCAGTAATATAAACAGTGCTGCAGTGAATATTTTTTATCCATTTTTCCTTTTCCACAAGTTATTGTTAATTTTCTAAGTTATTCCTTCAACTAATTTCTAGGTTCTAGGAAGTGCATATATTTAACTTGTCTATATTTTGCTCACCAAAGTGCTTATCATTAGTTTGCATTCTTGCTAGTAGTTTATGAAAGTACCCTTGTTTTGCACACTTGTCAACATTGGGAGACTTCATTTTTGCCAATTTAATGTGTACAGATGGTTGAGCTTCTTCATTTGCTATTTAACCATTCATATTTCATCTTCTGTGCATTGCCTGGTCATAGTCTTTGCCTATTTTTCTGTTGGATTAATTGTTTTTGATCTTTCTGACTTGTAAGAGTTATGTATCTTGGATACTAATCTTGCATCCACATGATTGGCATTTTTGATCTGTGGCATCTCTTAACCTTGTTATGTGTCTATTATAATCATATAAAGGCTTTAATTTTAAGTCACATGATGAATCATTGTTTTTAGCTCCATTATTATTTTAAATTATTCTGAAAGTACTAGGTAATAAAATGCCCAATTAGAAAATACAATGGAAGAAAATATCCCATTTATAATAGTAACCAAAAATCTATATGAAAATTTTAAAGAAGTAAGCAAGACTTATTTGAAGAAAACTATACATGTCTATTCAGAGATATATATGAAGATTGAATAAATGAAGAATCATAACATGTTCCTGGATATGAGTTGCCCTGCTAGAAGTTAAAACATTTTTAAAATGTTTTAATTAATACACTGTGGTACTGGTATAAGAATAGATAAAACAATGAAATAGTATATAGTCCAGGTAAAAATTTAAATATTTGTAGAACTTAATATATGATAAAAGTGGTGCTTCTTGGGACAGAATAACCATTTGGAATTTATAAACTTAGACACTCCTTAAAACCAAATAAATTCCAGATAGTTCAGAGATTTAAACATATGAAAATGCAACTAGAGAAAGGGTGAATATTTTTATAATTTGGGGTTGGGGAAGGCTTATGCCTCAAAACTTTTTTTCAATAGGTTTTAAAGCAGTTTACGTTCACAGCAAAATTGAAAAGTGTAGAGTTTCAATACACCCCGACTCCATATATCGTAACACCCCCATCCCCCAGTCAACAGTCTGCACCAGAGTTGTACATGTGTTACAGTTAATGAACCTACATTGACACATCATAATCACCCAAAGCCCTTAGTTTGCATTAGGGTTTACTCTCAGTATTGTACATTCTATGTAATTTGCAGTGTGTAATGACATGTATCCACAACTAAAGTGTCATACAAAAGAGTTTCGCTATCCTAAAAATCCTCTGTGAACTTCCTATCAATCCCTCTCTCCCACCAACCTCTTTTCATTGTCTCAACAGTTTTGCCTTTTACAGAATGTTATACCATTATAATAATACAATGTGGAGCCTTTTTTCAGATTGGCTTCTTTCACTTAGCAATATGCATTTAAAGTACTTCCATGTCTTTTCATGGCTTGATAGCTCATTTCTTTTAGCACTGAATAATATTCCATTTTCTTTATATACCACAGTTTATTTATCCATTCACCTACTGAAGGACATCTTGATTGCTTCCAAGTTTTGGAAACTGTGAAAAAAGCTGCTATACACATCACTATGCAGATTTTGTTTGGATATAAGTTTTCAACTCATTTGTGAAAATACCAAGAAGTGTGATTGATGAATGGTATGGTAGGAGTATGTTTAGTTCTGTAAGAAACTGCCAAACTGTCTTCCAAAGTAGTTGTAACATTTTGCATTCCCTCCAGCAATGAATGAGAAAAACTCAGAAACTTTTAACCACATATTTCAAATTCTGAATGGCAGAAAGAGATAAATTGCAAAAATTAAACTATGAACTCTGTTTGAATATTATGAACAGACTAAGAAAAACTTCTAGGAATACATAGACTAAAGCTTAATTAAATTAATTAAGGAAGAAAGAATGCCACACATACACACACAAATTGGCAAAATATACATTTAGACAATTCTAAAAGAAAATACAAACTATATTCCAGTTATCTGAGTTTGATATGATTGATAAGGAAAATGATAAAGAAGTTTCCTGGTAAAGTATGATTCATAAATGGGTAATAAATAAACAATTTTGGGGGTACTAAAAGAGCAAGAATATCATTTGTGTGAAGGCTACTTTGGTCTTTGATTTAGTTATTATTAGATAAAGATTTTTGCACTCACATACCCTTCACTGCATTTCAACTTTGTTTTTGTTTTGGTTTTTTTTTTTGTTTGTTTGTTTTTTGAGACAGACTCTCACTCTGTTGCCTGGGCCAGAGTGCCATGGTGTCAGCCTAGCTCACAGCAACCTCAAACTCCTGGGCTCAAGCAATCCTTCTGCCTCAGGTTCCCGAGTAGCTGGGACTACAGGCATGCACCACCGTGCCCAACTAATTTTTTTCTATATATATTTTTAGTTGTCCAGCTAATTTCTTTGTATTTTTTTTTTAGTAGAGACGGGGTCTCGCTCTTGCTCAGGCTGGTCTCGAACTCCTGAGCTCAAAGGATCTGCCTGCCTTGGGCCTCCCAGAGTGCTAGGATTACAGGCATGAGCCACCACACCCAGCCTCATCTTTGTTTTTAATAGCAAAGAACCACGTGTCCTCCCTCCAGGAGGAAATAGGTTCAGTAAATTGTGACATATACTTCAATGACCGTCAAAAGTGTCCATAAATGATGATGTACTTAGCATGGAAAGATATTGGGTGAGAAGAGCAGGTTCCAAACAGCAAGTATTTGTGTAAAATTACAAATATACACACAGATGTTTCCAAAATCTTAATGATGTTTAATCTCTAGTAGTGGGATTTGGGTGCATTTTCTTTCAATGAACATTTTTCATTTCAACCAAAATAGTAATGCTGGTTGCAGAAACAAAAAAAATCACCTATAATTTAACTCTTAGAGAGATCATCACTGTTAGTTTTATTTTCTATGATTTTTTGGTTTATGTCTTTTAAATTGGACTCATGTTATGTAGAAGTTTTATATCTTGTTTTTTTCTATGTAAGATTAGGTGGTAAGCATTTTTTCAATCGTGTGGTTTTGTTGTTTTTGTTATTATGAACTACTTCAGACACACAGAAAAGGTTTATGGAGCTGGATGCGGTGGCTCACCCCTGTAATCCCAGCACTTTGGGAGATTGAGGTGGGAGGATCGCTTGAAGCCAGGAGTTCAAGGCCAACCTAGGCAACATAGCAAGACACCCCCCCCCCCCCCCCCTCCCTACAAAAAATTTTTTAGCCGGGCGCGGTGGCTCACGCCTGTAATCCTAGCACTCTGGGAGGCCGAGGCGGGCAGATCATCCTGAGCTCAGAAGTTCAAGACCAGCCTGAGCAAGAGCGAGACCCCGTCTCTACCAAAAAAAATAGAAAGAAATTAATCGGACAGCTAAAACTATATATAGAAAAAATTAGCCGGGCGTGGTGGCGCATGCCTGTAGTCCCAGCTACTCAGGAGGCTGAGACGGTAGGATTGCTCGAGCCCAGGAGTTTGAGGTTGCTGTGAGCTAGGCTGACGCCACGGCACTTGCCCCAGGCAAGAGAGTGAGACTCTGTCTCAAAAAAAAAAAAAAAAAAAATTTTTAAAATAGCTGTGTGTGGTGTCATGCACCTATAGTCCTATTTGGGAGGCTGAGGCAGGACAATTGCTTGAGCTCAGGATTTGGAGGCTGCAATGAGCTGTGGTTGTGCCACTGCTCTCCAGCCTGGGTTAAGAGCAAGACACTGTCTCTAAAATAAAAAATAAAAAAAAGAAAGAAAATGTTTATGGAAAATAATAAATGATAATCAGCATATCCACTATGCAGCTCTAATAAATCTTAACATTTTGCCATACTTGTTTCAAATGTTTTCATAATTCTTCACTATTTAAAATATATATTTAAGTCCCTAAATACTCTTCCCAACCTTAATCCTGTCTTCTTCCCCCGGAGTTATTCATTTTTTTCAACATTAAAAATTCTTAGAGATTAAGATTTTTTTTTAATGTGACTTTAACACTTTAAATGCATTAAAGGAATTACTGTGTAGAGATCCTTTTAAATAATTGCCCATTGATTTTCTTTTCTGTAGCAATAAGCCTGTCTGATCCAACCCTGGGTAGGAACAAAAAGAATTAGAATGCAAAGGACCCATCCTTATGCCATCTACATGGTTTCTTATGACTCTTTAAAAGTTTACCTTGTATAATTTAAGAAAATAAGGAAGATATTACATCCAAATGGATATGTATTTATTTCTCTTCAAGTTATTTAATAAAAGCATTGTTTCAGTGGAATTAAAGACATGAATCCTGGCAAATGTCTCCATTTTTAGATATTTCTAGAATAAAAATGGATAATTTTTGTGATAATCAGAAGAATTATTTAAAAAGAACTTAGAAATGTACAATTTGCATGTCATAGTATTGTATGTTTTTGAGTCAAGATACCTGTGTTTATTTTTCATAGGACATTAAAGGGCTCAGCAAAAAAAGAAAGATGTATCCTGAAGATAAACCTGTATCATCTGAGTCCTTATCAGAATCAGATTATATTGAGGAGGTAAGTATATGATCAAATCCATTCAGGGGTGGGGAACCTGCAGCCTCAAGGCTACATGTGGCCCTCCAGATCCCTGAGTGCGGCTCCTCAACCAAATCCAAAATTTCACAGAACAAATCTTGGATTTGTTCTGTAAAATTTGGATTCAATCAAAAAGCCACGTTCAAGGATCCAGAAGACCACATGTGTGTGAAAAGAAAACTTCATAAATATTTGATTTACTCACTTTTCTAGTATGATAAAAAAAATGAAAGTTGTTTCATTTCAGAATAAATCTTATATTTTTCCAGAAGATAATTATGACTTTTATTTTGATAATCATATTTCCACATACCTTTCCAATCTAAATACTTTTCTGATAATTTTTTATTGTACTGCCATACTGATTACATGAAAGAGGCTGTATAATGTATAGTGTATTAAAACTCAGCATTCCCTTACATAGTTAAAATAGAACATTGTACATACTGTCTCAATTTAGTTGATATTATTCTTGTTATTTGGTTTTGTTTGAGTGACTGTTGGAAGAGTAGAAAGATGATGAGGTAGAAAAGAAAGGTTGGCAAGACCTCAGTTTTTCCTGTCTATAAAATGAGGAAGGAGAATAAGGTCATCTTTATAGTCGTTTTGAGCTCTAACAGTCACTATCTTAGATTTTGTACTCTACTGAAATTAGAATTCATTCTTAGTTAATTTTAGTAGTGTAAGTTACCATCTTTACAGTATTTCTCTCTTGGCCTTGGTATCCTCATCTGTAAAATAGGAACCTATCATATTACTTTATTGCGAGAACTAGATGAGACAATAAATTATGAAAGGTGTTGCATTATATCAGGAACAGAGTAAATAGTGGATAAAGTTTGCATAATTCTTGGTGTTACAGTAAAATCTAACCCAAGATTCCCCTTGAGTCACCAATTTTTAAAGCTATAGCTTTCTTTAGAGATCAACATAGTCAACCCCCAACAGTGTAATCCAAAAAAGTTGAGAGCTGGCCCTTGGTTACAAGGGGTGGTAGCAGATGGCCACAAGAGCTGGTTTTCCTGATTTTTGTCTCCTTTTAGTGTTGGCCTCCTCTTACATCAGCCCTGCCGAGCTCTGTCTCTGTCTGCTCTATTCCTCATCTCCCTACTCCCTGAGTCCTGCCTTTTTGTTTGTGCCTGTCTGATTTCTGATTTCGTTTTAGTTGGTCTGCAACAGTGGCCCTCAGTCCTGTCAGACCTGTTGCCCCATTTTATAGCACTATTTTGTAATGCCCCCCTGAAATGGAATCTGTAGCTAATACAGACTATCTACACAAATTTTTATATTACTATCCCTTAACAGAAATATGAAGAAGAAATAAAAGTAAACGATAACATGTAATTTTATGAAATTATATTTCAACATATAAATGCTTGAGTGTTGTAACCCCAGAAGACATACTATCTTAAGACAAAACAAAATGCAGGACGTAGTAGGTGCATCGCATATACCCTTCAAAAACCATACAAAGGCATTGCCCTAAATGACATTTTTCAGAATGGTAGACACGATTTAGTAAAGCTATAAACAAAATAAAATATAATCTTCCCTCTATTCATGTAATATTTGCACTTCTGGGACATGCATTACACCTTAAAATCCTGCACAAAATACTTTGTTTATATTTACAATAAATGCACTTCCTGTATTATAAACAGATTCATTACTTGCATGTTTAGCAGGCTATTCAGAAGTCACATAGGATGTACAGGGCTGTCCTGGTTGTTGCATGACAGCATCCCTTGTCTCTGCCTGGCTAAATATGGATTCAGTACAGCTGTTGTCACCCCCAGTCATTGTAATGACAAGAAAAACAATTTGAATAATTTTCTAAGTCCTCTCTAAAGAAGGTTGCTTTCCCTATTGAAAGCTAATAGTCTCTAATGCTTATATGTTCTATTCCTTTAGTCCTTATGCTTCCTTATATTATTAATTACATTTTTACGTATTGGTATTATGTATTTATATGTAGTCACTTAGCAGTCAAACCACATAATTCATCATTTAGCCAACTTTTGTACTCTATATTAATTATATTTGCTATATGTTAGCAAGTTTAATATAAAATATCTTACATTTGGACTTAACATGTAATATACATGAGGGTTAGCAACTTTCAGTTTAATTTAAATCCATTGTACAACACTTAAAAAGATTGGAGTAAAATATAAATGAGGTGATAATTGTTACTTAAGAGGATTCTAAGTAACAGTTGGTTTATACCAAGTACACTGTATGTATAGCTACCATTTGTCGAGCACTATAGAGTAAGAGAAATACCTACTACTATATTCCAGGCCCTTCCCCTTGAAGGGTGAATGTTGTATCTCCATTTTACAGATGATGAAAGTGAGGTAGGATTCAGACCTTGGTCTGTCTTATTTCAGAGCTCATGTTTTTGGGTTTTTTTTTTTTTCGTACTGTACCACACTGGGGGTTTTTTTTAGGTGCAGAAAGGGAATATAAGAGAAGCCATCTAAAGATTTAAAATCTTAATTTTCTTTCCTTTATAGGATTTTTATTGAAACCTTGTTGAAATGTCTTTTAATCGTCAAAATGTTTTTTACATATAAATTTTGAAGATGCAGGGTATGTTAGAGAATGAAAGAAAAATGCCTTGAGTACAAATTACATGTTTATCTTCTCCACAAAATTTAAACTTTTTAGATACGAGCAAAAAAGAAGAAAAGCAGTGAAGAACGAGAAAAAGCAACAGCAAGTATCTCATTGTTTTTATGTGACAACAGTATAGCTGTTTTGGTTTAGTGAAAAATGAGTAAATCATGGTAAAGCATGATTGGATTTACCGGGACCAAACAAATATTTATTAGGAAAGATGGTGTGTTCAGCAGCTTCACTTAATGGATAGAAAAAAGTCTAATTGGCTCAAGAAAAAGGAAGAAATACCCAGGTAGCAAACATTTCCTGTTTCCATTTCAGTATTTTACTGTTAGAAATAGAAGCTTAAACTTCTGTTTGACTTTCTTAAGCTATAATATGAAATATGAGATTAAAGTATGATGATTTCATCAGTTTTTGATAGGATTTACTTCCAGATCTGCCAAACGTGGTAATAACAGAAAAGGCCTCCCTAAGCACTAGCTGCAATAAAAAATAAGCGGGAAGGTGATTCTTCTGATAGTTTTTAAAGCCAACTCTGCTATTATGCGAATTGAGAAGTAGGAAAGAAGGAAGAGGAGTGTTAAGGAAAATGGAAGTAGTATCCAAATGAGAACAGACCAACTAAGAGAAAATAGTTAACAGAGATTATCAAAGAGTAATGCAGACCATATCAGCAAAGGAATTTAGAGATGCTCAGTACAAGTGTGGGCTGTGGCCTTTGAAGGCATTTTCTTAGGGAGAGGTAAAAGGAAATGAGAAAGCATCATAGTTTGGAGTAATTCCTTCCCAGAATTTCCCTAGCTCTTAAAATGAGGGACGTTCTCTGATAAGAAGGTTCATCTGGTAATGTATGATTCAGAAATAACATTTTATGTGCAAGACCAAAGTAACAAATAAGAGAGACTTTTTTTCTGAATGGGGAAGTAATTTGGGTGGAGACAGCTTTGGTTTATGGTTCAGCTTAATTAATTTAGACACCAAATTAGTATTTGCATTCCATCACTGTTCCATTCTTTTGGCTAGTATGTGTTTATTCAGCATCTCTATGCAGGCACTGTTCTAGGTCTTAGAGATATAATGGAGTACAGAATAGAGAAGAGTGTGATATGTCAAAGAGTGACTGTGGTGGAGGGGGCTAGAAAAAACCTCTCTGGGGAAGTAAAATTAAGCTGAAATCTGATTTACAAAAAAGAGGCAACCACGTGAAGATCAAAGGAAAGAATATCCAAGGGAAAGAGAGGAGCTCAGGCCTATCGTGGGACTTAGGGTGATATGTTGAGGAACTGGGAGAAGGTTAGTGTGGCCTGTGCCTAGTGGGTAAAGAGGAATAGCACATGATTGGGGTGGAAGTAGGCAGAAGGCCTTATCACGTAGCAGAGTGTTTGAGTTTTAATCTGAATGTTATGAAAAGCTGTTTTGAGGGTTTTTTAAAAGGTGACCTGAATATTTTATGTTTTTAAAATGGTTTGGCCAGGAGATGAGTGAACACAAATGAGGAATGATGTTTTTACTACAGTGGTAGTAATGGAGTTGAACTGGTATGGAAGGATTTGAGATATGTTTTGGACTTAGACGGTAGGACTTGCTTGGTGCTTTGGATGCAGGGTGGAGTTAAAGAGTAGAATCAAAGATAGCTTAGATTCTCTGACTTAAGCAAAATGACAAATTAGTGGTGCCATTTATACTAAGATGGTTAAGAGGTTTTTGAGAGAAAAATAAAGCAGTTTGTTATGATAGTTTTAGATAGCCTACTAAACATTCAGGTAGAGCTGTTAAGGAGGCACTTATAGTCCCGAGGTCAAAGAATAAGACTGGATATAAAGTTTTGGGCATCATCGGTCTTTAAGTGGAATTCAAAATGTGTGACTAGGAGAGCATGTGGCAGAGAAGGGCAGAAAGCCTGGAAAGGTCCAGCAGAGGAAGAAGAGCCAGCAAAGGAAATGAAAGAGGTCTTTGTGATAGAAGAAAACCAGCAGAATAAGGTGTCATGGAAGCTAAGAAGAAAAGTATTTTAAGAAGAGAGTGTTCAGCTGTCCTTTTATGAAAAAGTAGCCTATACCCAAAACTTAGTTTTAAAAGCCCAAATTATAAGATTTTGAACTTTTTGTAAAATTCTCTATGTGTTAAGCATGTACTGAAAAAAGAATGATGAAAGCTGAGTGCCATAAAGCGGTAGAGATATTTGAGAGAGAGAAGAGGTCGGAGATAGTCCTCACAGATAGGTGGCTCTGCTGTTACCACCGTTATATGTCTCCTCTCCTTTCTCGCTTTTCATTTTCTTCTCCTGAATATCAACACTGGCAGTGGTTCTCATTTGGAACCACCTTTCCAAGTATTTGTGATTCTAAAAGTTCTGCCTTCTATAGCAGAAGCAGTCATAAGAGTCAGAGTTCAGCAAAACTCCAGGTCCCTTTTATCCACTCATAATCTAACTACTTTTACTAGGCTTCAGTGCTATTTTCCTCTAAAAATCAAGCATCTGTTTTACTTAGCAAAGTAGACTTTTCAACTATACGTTGATATTTTGTACTAATTAGTTGATGTTAATTTGATAATTAAAGTAATGCAGTCAGTCTGAGCAATACACAAGATCTGTGTTTCTATTTACTTAAAAATAATAGATTTATGGGCAACATGGCAAGACTCCATCTCTTAAAAAAATAGATTTTTCTCTTCTCTCTGAAAACCGTCATTTTATAAAAACAATTATATTTTGCTGTGGTTACTCCTTTACAGTAACTGCAATTACTTTACTTTTAGAAATAATATAACAAAATATAGCGATTGGTAGCATACATCAATTGAATTTATTTTCTGCAGGAAATTTTGTTAGAAGCTATGATGTCATGCTAACAAGTTTTTCCCTATCTTTTTGAAAATCAGCAAGACCTCTCTTAGTCCTCATATGATACTGGTTTTGAGACTTTTTTGAGAAATGTTTTGCGTAGTTTACTTGGTTGTGTGGATTGTTTGAAATAACTATGTAGTAGCTTACAAGTACTGTGGTAAAGATATTTTTAATTTGCATATTTTCATGTAGTAATGTCTAACATAGAATTGTCTTTACAGGAAAAAACAAAAAAGAAAAAGAAACATAAGAAACACAGTAAGAAGAAGAAAAAGAAGGCTGCTAGTTCAAGTCCTGATTCGCCATAACATTAAGAAAAAAATCAGGATTCCCTTATAAAAGAAAGTGCAATGTCTAAGGAAATTTCAACTGTGAAAATTATGACATATTTACTAAAATGCATGAATTTTCTTGTTTTTAGAATTATTCCTGGACTATTCAGTAGCCACTCAGATTCCGCTGTGTGAAAGGGCCATAATTACTGCCTGCCGCTTGAACATCTATTTTTTTTCTTCCAGTGCTTGATAACTCTGGGAGATAATATACTGCAGTTGTACTAGTGGTTAAGATATTTGGGAATAAAATTAATATTTTTGACTAGAAATGTCCAATGATAAATCAGCAGAAATTGAATCTGGGTACATCTTTAAGATGTAATCAGAAATGACCAGATGACTCTAGTTAAAATTTTTAAAGTAGGGATTACATTGATATTTCAAAATCTTTACTCTGTAGATAAGTGTATTTTAATTTTTTCCCCTTATATACTTTTTATTTACCTGGGGAAGGAGCTTTGGGGGGTGGGGGGGAGTTGCTATCTCTTTAGCTAGCAGAATAGTGTGCCTTCGATCCTCACACATCCTATGTTTGTGGACACAGTAGCCATGTTTTATGGGGAGGTCAGAGTTGGGTACCAGCAGTCTTGCCCTCTACTGGGCTTAGTGACATCCTTGGAGTCCGTCGTATGCTGCTTTGAGTGAATCAGAGAAACAGCCCTTTGCAGCATGAGAAAGCCCCAGAAGCTCTGGGATTTACCTCCACTTCAATAATACTGAATGTGTTTCAGCATTAGAATGTGTTATGTCATTTGAATTCATTTTGATTATACTTTGGCTTTGGAGAGGAATCGTTTCAAATAGACACTGGTACTTTTTGAACTTGATAGCTAAAGATTCTGAAATGCATGTTTTATACTGTTAAGTTTTAACCAGTCAGGAAAATTTTATGTAACCGGTGATAGTTTATTTTTTTGTATGAATTTTGTTAAGGCTGCAATGTTTAGCTTTTGTTAACTCCTTACTTTACTGTTTTAAGTTCATTGCTATGTTTAACAGCATACTTGCCAAGATATTTAGCATGTAAAAAGCAGGGTTTTGATTTTTTTTTTTTTTTAAACAGCTTCATATTGAAGCCGAGACTTACCATAAACAAGTTGAGTGGCAGGCCTGGTATGCTGTGTCTTGTTATATAAAGCTGTTGCCAGAATCTTAGTAAATATAATGTTTTAAGCATTTGTTGTCTTTGTATATTAATAACTAATTATGACAAGTTAAATTTAAGTGAGAGTTACATTGTTGCTCTTCCTATGTCATATTTTACTAAGATTTTGTGCCTCATATCTCTTGCTGAATTGTTTACTAGGAATGTTAAAAGGAATTGATAAATCATTTTCGTTTTACAGTTTTATATAATCGAGTAACACGAAATATAATTTGATGTACAATTTTGCCTGTTACAGAGGGTGTGCTAATTGTAGTGGTATATGCACAAAACATGTTGGCATGACAACAGGCTGAATAAATAGCTATTTTACTTAAAAATAGCTGTGTTCTTATCAGCTCCCTGTGAGTCGCAAGTAAAGTTATAAAGATGAGAAACACTCCTGGATGTTAAATAGTAGACAGATAAGACATATCCCTAAGATTTTAGCTGTAAAGAAAACACATTTCTTGGTATGTTTCTTTAAATTTTTTGCTTAAAGCTGCATACTATTTCCTATTAAAAGATATTTATATGCTCTTGAGTACACAGAAAATTTGCAGGGCATTTTGTATCCAAAGAAAGTTTCTCAGAATTATTATTCATGAAAATACTGAAAGATAAGTTTATCAGATATTTTTTGATCAGTTTTGCTATGAACATGGAAGTGTTGCTTTACAGACTAGTCCAATATATGATGATTATATCCCATGAAAAAGCAACTGTTCATTTTTTTAGACTGAAGAAAAGCATGATTTGGCAAAAAATTTTATTCTTTCCTGACTGTGTTGACTAGCTGGGCAACACCTTTTTCATTATTCCTCTGATGGCAGCCTTAACAGTCTTCTAATGAGGTATGTAAAGAAAATTTGACAGGGTAATATTATCAATTATGTTAATTCCAAAATAATTACAGTGTGCAAGTTAATAACGTCTCTTCCTCCCTCCACCAAACCACCCTTTTTCTTGAATAACTCTATACCAATTTTATAAACACAAAGCATGTTATTTGGATAATGGTGCTGGGATAACTGCCAGAAATTGATGAGTTGTCTGGATAGAAAAATTGGCTTTATACCACTGCCACCTTTGTGGTTGTTTTGGATTCCTTTGGTTCCCCTTCGTATATTTAGATGTTTTAAGTACCGTAAGCATGTCCTGAATTTATCTTAACTAAGATACAAGTTCATATTCCTTCATTCAAGATGTTCTCAAAACCTGTTGTTTAATTTTCTTTCATTTTATGGGGAACCATAGACTAGCCTCAGGGAAACCAAGTGAGAACAGCTATTCACACTTAAGTGACTGGTTACATGCTTTAAAAAATTTTGCCACTTTTTTTTTTAACTTAAAATATATGAGCACTCAGCTGGTATTTCTTTAAGAAAAGTTTGGGGGAAAGTTTTTTTTTCTTTTCAATTGTATTTGCCTTATTTTTATATTTTATTAAACATTTAGTAAGAATATAGTATCCTAAATTCTAAAAATTATTTTAGTACCCTTTTTTGCCAGCAGACATAGACTAGAAAATGATTTCTCTGCTGTGATTTTACAATAGACAAGAGTTAGAACAGTTGACATTTTGGCCAGCTTTGGCATAGGCACATCATGTTTTGCTTCCAGTCAGTCAGGTCTAAGTTGGAGGGGTAAAAGTGGGTAAGCTCCCAGACTCAAGCCTCTGTTTGGATATCATGAAAGGGTTCTAGGTTAGAGTGTATAGGAGATGATAACATTTGAGGGAGCTGTTTATAGCCTGGGAAATTATTTCAATTCAAAGAATAAAGTCTTTATAGTCTTATTTAGTTGTTATGTATTTGAATGTTTTCACCTGTAGAATTTGTGCTGACAGAATATAAATGGCAATAGTATCAAACACCACTTTGAGTGGTATTTAGCCCCAAAGAAAAGATAAATATTGGAATTGCTATAATGTTTCAGATCACTATAACCTTAATGAGATTACTATATCTGTACTGAGTGATAGCAACCATTGTTGCATATTTTTCCAGTTACTTGAGAACCTTCTGTGTTTGGTTGCTGCAATGCTGCCATGGTTACATTCTGTGTTGGGATTGAAGTAGTGAATTGTGGAATCAGTGTTAGCTCACGATACCCAGGCTTGGAGCTAGACTATCTGGGAAGTCTACCGTGTGTTGAAGCCATACTCAACATGGACCAGAAGGCTCTGAAGAAACTGGTGGAATCCATCAGTAAAGCTGTCAAGAGCTGTAAGTACTGATCAGATTTACAACACTATCTGAACAATTTATTTTTTTTATTTTATTTTTTTTGAAGAGACGGAGTCTCACTGTGTTGCTCAGGCTGGTCTTGAACTCCTGAGATCAAGCTGTCCTCCCTCCTCAGCCTCTTAGGTAGCTGCCTGAACATCTTGAGTCAGTCAATAGAAATGTTGGTAGGCATTCTAGTTGAACGTTATTAACAAGTGCTTTGTAACCTTAAAATGGAGTCCTTTTATATATCATATTTTGGTTATTTTAAAAATAGATAACCAAGTGAACAATTATGTCTGCACTGACAGAAAATATTTTGGTCATCAGGTGTCCTAACGTATATTTGACTATGTGGGAAGAATAGCTTGAGAATTTATATAACATCATAAATGCTAAAGGATTATCTGCCAACCAAGGACTGATTTTATTATACTCTGAAATTGAAATTGAATAAGACTTTTTAAGTTAAAAAGGTTTACTTTGACTAGTTCTCTGAGTTTTCTGGCACAAACCCATAGTGGCAGGTGATTGCTTTACTTCAGGGGATCAGTAGAGATATATAAGGTACTTTGGATATTGAAAAAATAGCATGGCAAGTCTTTGTTAATCAAATTTAACAGATTTTTTAAAAAATTTTTTCACCGAAAGACCTTAACAAGTAAGTTTTCTCAGACATGACCACAAGTAATCCTGACTGAATTTTCAAAGAATGCTTTTAGTCATTGAGGAAGTTACTTTATTTCAGTAGTCTGTTGCCAGAGTCTGCATTCAAATACCTTTTATTTCTCAAATAAATCTTACTGGTCAGCATTATAGACAACCCTCATGGTCTTGCTGTATAGTGCTCTCCTAGAGTAAGTGCACAGTGAAAATTTGTTGAATTTAGCTCAGTAGCTGGGTCCTTCTAAGTTGAGACCAAGATAGACTGGTCTCATGACTGGAATTTGGTTCTTAATGGTTAGGAGTGGGAAGAGCTAACAGAGCTACTGTTGTCTTGACCGTCACAAGAAGGGACTATCTTATATCTCTTGGCGTACAAAGTTTTGTTTTGTTTTGTTTTTGAGACAGAGTCTCGCTCTGTCACCTTGGGTAGATTGCTGTGGCATCATCTTAACTCACTGCAACCTCAAACTCCTGGGTTGAAGTAATCCTCTTGCCTCAGCCTCCTGAGTAGTTGGGACTACAGGCACGTGCCACGACACCTGGCTGGTTTTTCTATTTTTGGTAGAGATGGGGTTTTGCTCTTGATCAGGCTGGTCTGGAACTCCTGAGCTCAAGCAGTCCTCCCAGAGTGCTATGGTTACAGGCATGAGTCACTATGCCTGGCCTCAAAGTTGTAAATGTCCCATGTGGCACCAAGTTGGAGTGGTTTTTCCTGGGCTTTGATTTAGAACTTCTCAGGAGGGAACCTTCATTATTTACTAGGCCTCATGAGCATAGGGCTTCTTCTAGTCCAAACAGCTACCCCTGCATGATTCTCAATCCCACAGAAAGCTGGGTACCTTCAGTGGCCTCGTGAAGGAAATTCATCACCCTACCAAACAGCTGTTTCTATTTTTTTTTTTTTCAGATTAGAATGTTTTATATTCTAGAGTTAGTATAACTTTGACCCACTGCTCTCTAGAGCACAGTTGTTCAATGTGGTAGCCATGCATTACATGTGGCTACTTAAATGTAAATTAAATAAAATTTAAAATTCCGTTTTCTTGGTTATACTAGTCACTTTTTGGGGCTCAATAACCACATGTGGGTGATGGCTACCAAATTGGACAGCACAGGTATAAAGCATTTTTATCACTTCAGAAAGTTCTGTTGGATGGTGCTGCTCTAGAGTCACACAAATAAATTTAGTTCCTTTCCCAAATAATAGACCTTTAATCCGGTGGGGGAGGTAGGCAAATAATTACCTAAGGGTGTAATAAATGGCTTCATGGTTGTGCAAGCTATGTGTTCTCACAGGGCACCACAATTTAATGGTCTGCTGTCACTGACTTAGTAATTTTTGAACAAGGGACCTGCATGTTCATTTTGTACTGGTCCCACAAATTCAGTAGTTGACTCTGGCTGTTTACTTCTTATTCAATGCATGATAAGAGTATCTCCACTATCAGAATCACCTAAAGGTTTGTGTTGAAAATGTAGATGCCTGGGTTACCCTCTAGATGTATTTTTAAAGGTTCTGGAAGTGGGGCCAGGTATCCAAATTTTTCACTCCAGGTATTCTTAGACACACTGAAGTGGAGAATTTTAAAACTATTCCTAGTAATTTTCTGTTGTTTGATTCAATTGATCATTTTGTGAAGCAAACATCACAGAATGTGCTTAACGTAAACCTGGATGGTACTATAGCCTCTTGCTCCAAAGCTGCAAACCTATACAGCATGTTATTGTACTGAATACTCTAGGCAATTTTAACACATTGGTAAGTATTCGTGTATCTACACATAAAAAAGGTACAGTAAAAATGTGGTATTATAATCTTACGGAGCTACCATCCTACATGCAGACCGTCGTTGACCAAAACATCATTATGCAGCGCATGACTGTATTGAGAACCTACCATTGTACTAGACGGTACTGGATAATGAGTTTATGTTAATGTGTTAAACAGCATCTTTTGAATAAAAGTGCACAGCCAGCTGTGTTTGTCTATAATTTACCAGCCTGCATTTTTATATATTATCTGTAAGAATTTTAATCTATATTATCGATAAGATTTTGTCAGATGCTTCAATAAAAATCCAAATACATTATGGACTGCATCTCTCTGCTCCACTCCTACAAGAAGTAGGGAAAAAGTTAAGTCTAATATTATTTGCCCTTGTGAATCTACATACACTTCTTGGTGTTCATGAGTTTTTAATACAGTTAATTGTCTCTTCTGGGTCTTAGACCAGGACCACCTCCAGGCCCGCTAGTCTAATATTTGGCATTCATTTTCTTTGTGAGACAAAATAACATGGGCCAATATGTGTCCATAGCTCGGTTAGTATACAAACATATTTCCTAATTATGTGTGCTGAGATGGCTTAGAAATAGTAACACCCCAGTAGCAACAAGCATACCAGTACTTAGACCTTGGTTTCTAAATACCGTTCTCCAATAGCTGAAAAGGGATAATACAAGATGAACTTGGAACATTTGTAGTGCCAGAAAGCAAAGAAGTGTTTGAAAAGCAAAAAGATGGGGATATGTTAAAAAGATATAGGAACCAACCCCAAAACTCCCAATGGCCAAAGCTGGAATATTTTGAGCAAGAAAATAACAATGTTGGTATGTGTCTTAGTCCATTCGGACTGCTGTAACAAAATACCATAGACTAGATGATTTATGAACAACAGAAATTTATTTCTCAGTTCTGGGTGCTGGGAAGTCCAAGGTTAAGGCAAATTCAACGTCCGATGAGGGCCCACTTTCTGGCTGATAGATGGCACCTTCTTGCTGTGTTCTCACATACTAGAAGAGACTAACTTTGCAGTCTCATATCTTTTTTTTTTTTTTTGAGGCAGAGTCTCACTCTCTTGCCTGGGACGAGTGCCGTGGCGTCAGCCTAGCTCACAGCAACCTCAGACTCCTGGGCTCGAGCAATCCTACTGTCTCAGCCTCCCTAGTATCTGGGACTACAAGCATGCGCCACCATGCCAGGCTAATTTTTTCTATATATATTTTTAGCTGTCCAATTAATTTCTTTCTATTTTTGGTAGAGACGGGGTCTCGCTCAGGCTGGTCTCGAACTCCTGAGCTCAGGACGATCGGCCCGCCTCGGCCTCCCAGAGTGCTAGGATTATAGGCATGAGCCACCACACCCGGCACAGTCTCATATCTTATAAGGACGCTAGACCTAACTATGCCCCACAGGCTCCATTATATGTAACCTCATACTGGTAGAAATAGTTGAATAAATGGAAAAGAGAAAAATCTTCCTTATAGTATTCAGAATAATAGTATAGATACCACTTCCCAGGAAGTGGAGCTTAATTCCCTTCTTTAGTGACTGGCTTCAAAAGACAATTACGGAAAGGGAAAAAACTATAGTGGAGAGACCTGGCAGACTAGCTTAACCAAATGATCAAACTTACCATCAACAGTGATAGGTCATGTTGACATGTATCTGCTGATACGTGATGAGAACAGCACTTTACCTCTGTGGTATTGTTTCCCAAATCACACAGCCACAGTCGAATTAAGAGAAAAGCAGTCTTACATTGATGAATATTCTACAAAATGAAACTGCCATGGTCACAAAAAGCAAGGAAAGACTGAAGATAATCACAGATGGAAGGAGACATGACAACCAAATGGGTCCTGGATTGGATCCTGGAACCAGAAAAGAGACTAGTGGGAAAACTGCTGAAATCCAATTAGGGTCTATTGTTTAGTTAGTAGTAATGGGCCGGTGTTAATGTACCTGCTTTGACAAATTACCATGGTTATGTAAGATGTTAACTTTAGGGAGAAACTGAGTGAAGAGTGTATAGGAAATCTGTACTCTCTGTGTCTCTTACGTAAATCTAAAATTACTCCAAACTAAAAAGTTTTCTAAACTAAATGTTATTAAAATATCAAAATTGTTAAAAAATTATACGATACTAAAAACATGAGCCAATCTCCAGCATATCAACTCCATTCTCATTAATGGCCCATGATTTCTCCAATTAACATTGGTTTCTTGACCATATTGTAAGGTCTTTAGGTATAATGAAATGTGAGCTATGTTGATAAAACTCAGAACAAGTTAGATTATTACCTGCTGAAGATTGTATTTAAAGTCCTCGATTGCCTTGTTGGAAGACTTGTCGACATTTTACTCTGAGAATGGCTCCTGATTTATTCTTACAACCTCTCTTCTTAGCCTTCCATTTTCACACCACTGCTGGTGCTAACATTTCTGCTCAGATGATAACTTTCCACCAGAGTTGAACAGGGTTACTTTCAGGCAAACATTATGCACTATGTACTCCATACAGTGTACCCACCCACACCTGAGCTTCTTTTTTTTCTTCATACTCCAAGCAAGAAAAGAAGACTTTCCAAGTTTTGGTCCTCAGAGCAGCAGCATCCATTGTATGACCTAGCCTTGTAAGTCACCGAGCCTCATTTTTCACTGTCCTCTATTGATTAAAATGGTCACAAAAATTCCCTGGTTTTAAGGGGGGGGAATATCAAAGTCACATTGTAAGAGCATATTCAATGGGATAAATTGTTATGATCGTCTTTAGGAAAATACAAGCTGCCACATCAGGATTCGTCATTCATAAAGTAGTTTGAAGAATCTTCTGCCAAGGTAGTTTCCCTTTAATGCAAATCTGATAACTTGCCAGCCAAATTTTTTCAGGAAGCTCCCTGTTGTATGTAAAATCAAACAAGTCTGCCATCTGGCCACACCAAACCACCCACAGCTCTCAGAACATGCTTCCATGCCTTCAGGCTGCCTCTGGTAAATTGCCTGCTCCTTTGGGAGGCCTTAGCTCAAGTGACACCTCTTCCACGGGACCCTTTTTAATCTCATTGCCTCTCTGCAAATTGATTATTCCTTCCTTTGGGTCACAGCCAAACAGCATCAGTCATAATGCTTGTAACATTTTATTGCACTTCTTTATCTCTTGACCAGAGTGTAACACCCTTGAGGGCAGGAACCATGGTGTGTTCATTGCCTGGTTCATGGGAGGCCCTTGATGCTTAATGGATAAATAAATATGACCTTTACATTGTATTTCAGGGTTTCATAGTTACAATGTGAAATTATTAATATATTAAGCAAGGAACCAGTATAATTCAGTCATAAAATAGTATTAGGCACCTTCGTAATTGCTTATTCTTTAGATTGTCAGTCACCACCCTAAGAATCAAGTTACTCTTTGGACCACAGCAGCATATTTTCTATGTGTTGTCATTCATTTCACTTGGTAACCTGAAGTCATCTCAAAGACAGCATCTAAAATAATTCTTTCTCCCCACCTTCCCCACTGAAGACGAAAAAGAAAAAGAGGAAGGAAGGAAGGGAGGAAAGGAGGAAGGAAGAGAAAAGGAAAAATAGTAAGTAGATTTCTCTCCTAACCCCTTCTAGTTCTTTCAAGTAATCTTTTAGTCATAGAATTAGACTTTTAAAGACTGAAGGAATCCCAGAGATCATCCAGGATAAAACCCAAGTTTTATAGCTGAGGACACTGAGGCATAAAGAAGCTGTGTGACTTGGCTATTTAGGATAAGAAACAGAAGTGGAACCCAGATGCTTAAGTCTAGTGCCCCTAACCCACTAAGTCTAACCCCTTGGTTCTCAGTCCTGACAGTGCATCACAGTCACCTGTGCACTTCTTCAAAACAGCATTTTACTAAGTCTGGAGTGAGAGCCAGACGTGAATATTAAAAAGTTTCAGTTTGAAAACTGCAGATCTGATCAGACGCAAAGTCTTACTGATTTTTTGCAGCATCTCAGGCTCCCTCCCCAGGTTTCTATCCTTACTTCTCTTACTGAAAATTTGGTACTTGTCCCCAACGGCCAAACGAGGACAAGCAGTTTGAGGAAAAGGAAAAAGAAGTTTATTAATTTGCCCACAAATAAGTAGGACGGCAGACTCTCCTCTTAAAGACCATCATCCTCTTTATAAGCAGAAATACAGAGCTTTTAAAAGGAGTTTTCAGCTTTCGGCTATTGAAGACTCTCTTGTGACCTCTGCCCAGACAATTCCCTTGAGCCATTTGCTATAGTACAAGAAAACAAAGAACACTCCCCTGCCCCTCTGATTACTAGCCTCAGGCAGAAATGCAGGTTTTAATTACCAAAAAGGGTTGAGGGGGTTTTAAAGAGACAGCCGGTAAAACATTGCCTCTGCTATAATACATTTCCACCTCCCTAGCCCAAGCCCTATTCCTCCAAGCCCAGCTTCCATGCTTCCAGCCTTCCTCCTTCAATACAACTTCACCAGATGGATTTCCCTGAACTATTTTTACTGTTACGGCCCTGCCCTGGTCCAAAATCTTCAATGGCTTAACCCAAAGATTCTCAGCCTCTAGGGCATAGAAGAGTGAACTGAGCTCTTGTTTAAATTCTAATTCCTGGGCCCCTTGTTAGCAATTTTGGCTTAGCAGATCTGTGGAAAGCCCTGGGAATCTGCATATTTAACAAGAATGGGGCAGTGGAGAGGGGGTTGATTCTTACACAGATGGTCCAAAAATGACACCATGAGAAATGCTGCTCCATTACAATAAATGTTAATTCTCTGACCAGGCATTCAAGGCCTCTACCATCAACCTTATTGTTCACTTCTTCCCAACTCCTTGTTAGCTCTCAATAAAGTGTGTTCAATCTCAACCCTAACTCTACCTCTTTCCTTTACTCATGTTGTCCTCTTTCCCTAGAATTCTTCACTTCTTTACCATACTCAACACATTCCTTCCTATACAAATGTCTGCATCCTTCAAGGCCCAATTCAAAGTCTACTTCTCCCATGAAAATGTCCAAAGTCATCTTTCCCATGCTGATTTTTCTTCACATTTCTATGATAGCGAGCATTATATTACATAATTTAGCAGTTATATACTGTCTTATGAGACTTCTGAGTGAAACCCACCTTCATTGTGTAAGTTAAGGAGCAAGTC
Source organism: Indri indri (assembly GCA_004363605.1). Lineage (NCBI taxonomy): Eukaryota > Metazoa > Chordata > Mammalia > Primates > Indriidae > Indri > Indri indri. The sequence continues at coordinate 66,724 of RJWJ010001495.1, forward strand.
CATATCATATTTTTTCCCTATCATCAGGGCACCTAGCATCATAGAAACAAAATAGCTGCTTAGTAAAATGTATTTAATTGGGTTGACTAACTCAATGATTAAAGCTAAGTTGTATTTATTTGTCTTTTTATTTTACAGTCAAAAAAAGTGAAATAGAGTGTCTCATAAGACTTTTTCACCACTTGGTGGGCAGAACTGATGGAAGATTTGATAACATTGGGCTAGACCGTAACACGTTTCGAGCAATCCTGCACAGCATGTTTGGAATGACTGATGATATGTTGATGAATAGGGGTAAGAAGTCCTAAGAGACTAAAATGGGCTAATCTGAGATAGCAGATATGTGTGTATTCAATTTTCACCAAAGACCTTGAATCTTTTCAATGTCAAATGAGAAAGGCATAATTCTTACAAGTGTAGTGCTGCAAATAATAATTGGCTTGATTGCGATGATGGTTTTTAATACAAACTCACTCAGAATTTAATATCTCATAGCTGTTCAGCTTTTAGAAATAACCAGTAATGAACTAAATAAGTTAGCACTACTGTTTTTTAAAAGATAAGCCAATTGTGGCTTTTAATCATGATGTCTTTAGAGTAACATGCTGTAGACATATAGATTATTAAATGGCTTCTTTTTCCTCATAAAAATGAATGTATCAGTCAGTATAAAAATGATGAAGACTCATTATATTGAAAAAAGTCAAAGAAAAGATCATATATTTAAAATAGGAAATTATTTAATGTGATCTGGTTGGTTTAAGTAATAGATTTTTAAATGTACAATCTGACAAGTTTTGACACATGTATACACCTATGAAATCATCACCACAATCAAATAATTAACATATTCATTATCTCCAAAAAAGTAAATAATATTTTAACTTATTTGTATAGAATAATACTAAGATTTCATTGGTAATTTTAAAAATATATTATTTTAATAATTTACCTTTAGATACTGTGCAAACTCTTTAGAACTGAATTTTCACCACTTTTTTTAGAATAAAAATCATCACCTTGATTAGCTCTACTGTTTATCTTCTTGGCTCATAATAACTGTACAAAACATCACAAATGAAGCCTATCATTGCTCATGGAGAAGAATGACTCTTTTCTGGCCAGGTGCAGTGGCTCACATCTGTAATCCCAGCACTTTGGGAGAATCGCTTGAAGCCAGAAGTTTTAGACCAGCCTGGGCAACATAGTGAGATCCCATCTCTGCAAAAGACAAAACAATTAGCAGGGCACCTGTAGTCCTAGCTGCTAGAGGGGCTGAGGCAGGAGAATTGCTTGAACCCAGAAGTTTGAGATTACAGTGAGCTCTGATTCTGCCCCTGCACTCCAGCCAGGGCAACATAGCGAGACCCTGTCTCTCTAAAAGAGAGAGAGAGAGAGAGAGAGAGAGAAAGACTCTTTTCCTTCTTTAAAAATATAGGGAGAAGGAAACACATTTCCAGTAATTTTTATTTATTTGTTTGTTTATTTTTGAGATAGGGTCTTGCTCTGTATCCCAGGCTAGAGTGCAGTGGCATGATCACAGCTCACTGCAACCTCAAACTCCTGGGCTAAAGTGATCCTCCTGCCTCAGCCTCCTGTATAGCTATGACTACAGGTGCGTGCCACCAGGCCTGGCTAATTTTTCTATTTTTTGTAGAGATGGGGCCTCGTTCTTGCTCAGGCTGGTCTTGAACTCATGGCTTCAAGTGATCCTCCAGCCTCAGCCTCCCAGAATGCTAGGATTACAGGCGTGAGCCACTGCACCCAGGCACATTTCTGTAATTTTGATTCATTCAAGAAGACTGTGTCAAACCCTTTTGTTCCCCTTAATTTGGGAGAAAAGTTTTTCTATCTATTCATACTTACATACTGTTGAACTATAAAATAGCACTAAGTTACAATACACTTGCACATTCTTTTTCTTTCAGTGTTTTTTGCCTTTGACAAAGACAATGATAACCACATAAATGTAAAAGAGTGGGTTAAAGGATTATCAGTGTTTCTGCGAGGGACTTTTGAAGAAAAGCTAAAGTGTAAGATTTCTATATGTGATTACTGGCTTAGTACTACATATTGTCAATTTTGTATTTAGTGAATGCTTAAATATAATATTTAAAAATATAAAATCAATGTTCTCTATAGCAACCTTGCAAAAATAGTTCATGACAGCTTTAAAAAAAAAAATCCAACAGATGAAATGGGTGGAACAATTGTAAGGTCAAGGAGGACTCCCCAACCCCAAGTTCCTTCACTGGTTCTGTAATGCACAAATGTCACCAGGATGGGTCTTTGGCTTATGGCACTGGCTAAGAACAGCAGCTAAGGGTCAGGGCTTATGCCAGCTCTGATGGCCTGGCAGGGCTGAGGTTTCTGAGGCTGCCTCTGGGCACAGCAGGAAATGGGCCTCAACGTGGGGTGGTGCATGTGTCACATAGGGGCCTTTCCTTGTCTTTTCATCAAAGAAGATGTGAGGGTTGACGCTAAGACGAGGTAAAACACACATTAACCACCTGACATCAATACTTTAGTGTTAGAGTTGGTTTAGATGATGGATGGAAGAGGGAAGTAAAGAAAGGGAAGAAGATTAATGACAATAAAAGCCCAAAGGGAGGAGGATTATCAACAGAGCTTCCTACAGAAAAGGAATGTTATGAATTCCAAAGACAATAATCTCCCAATTCACAGTTTTACCTAGAATTTGCTCTGGCCTGTACCATTGGGGTAATGTTCATTTCCTATGCTTTAACCTCTGGTGTCAAGAGTTTGGATGAGGAACCCTGGGAAGAGAATAGGTACCGTTTGTTTATTTATTTATTAATCGAGGTAAGCTATACATATGTAATTTACCATCTTTACCATTTCTAAGTGTACAGTTAAGTGGTAATAGATACATTTATATCCCTTTTTTCCCCCTTCATCCTCTCCTCCCTGCTCTCCTTCCTGGCCTCTGGTAACCACCATCCTACTCTATCTTCATGAGATCTACTTTTTTAGCTCCCACATATGAGTGAGAATATGTGATATGTGTCTTTCTGTGCCAGACTTATTTCCCTTAATATAATGACCTCCAGTTCCATCCATGTTGCTTCAAATGACAGAATTTCACTCTTTTTTGTGGCCGAATAATATTCCATTGTGTATATATCACATTCTCTTTATTCATCCATCTGTTGATGAGCACTTACATTGATTCCGTATTTTGGCTACTAGGAGCAGTGCTGTAATAAACACGGGGTGCAGATATCTCTTTGATACATTGATTTCCTTACTTTTGTATATGTACCCTATAGTGGAATTGCTAGATAATATGGTAGTTCTGTTTTTAGTATTTTGAGGTACAAAGGAACAATTTTAAATAGCAGTTTTCAAGGGAACAAATTGCTTAAAATGTCTACTTGCTCAAGAAAAACTACAAAGTTCTGCGTGCATGAGCAAATTTTTATCCCTTCTTGTTCTTCCACTTGAATTTGAATTTGAAAAGAAGATCCCCAAATTAAAGATACATTTAAAAATAATAGCAGCAATTTTTAATTGCAACATTTCTTTGACATTTATTATTTTTTTTGTTTCTCTGTTTTGTATTTTTTCCTTAACTTTTTTCCTCCACTCTAATTTTTCATGAGATAACATTTAAAAATAGTTACCACTTAAATTTGCTGCAGTGTTCTTATACAAAAGTCTCACTGAGAAGTGAAGAGCTAAATTTCATGAATGTAAATTCTTATGGTAACAATAGGTCATTAAATATGAAATGTCTGATTTTGAATCAAAAGTTTAGTTTATTATATCTGAAACCAAAAGCAGTACAATTAATCAAAGTATATGCCTAAACTATCGACACAATTTTTACCATCTTGGATGGTAGCTTGCTTATGCCAGCAGAAGCCTGGAGAGTGCATGACAGTGAAATCATGAAAGGTGTTTTTCTCAGCTTGTTGAGAATTGAATATTTTTCCTTGCAAGAAGTGGTCCAAAGCCTGGAGGAAGTAGTAGGCAGTTGGTGCAAGGTCTGGTGAATACAGTATATGACAGGGAATTTCCAACTCCAGCTCCTGTAGTTTGAGCAGCGTTATCTTTTGCAACATGTGATCTTGCAAGAGGATTGGCCTGGTCTCTTGACCAATCTCGGCTGCTTAATCACAAGCGTCCTCATCATTTCATCCAATTGGTTGCAGGAGACATCCGCTGTCATTGACTGACCAGGTTTCATGAAGCCGTAGTGGATAATAGCAGCGCCGGACCACCAAACAGACACCATTAGCTTTTTTGGGTTAATATTCGGTTTTGGACTGTGTTTCGGCACTTCCTCTTTATCCAACCATTGTGCTGAACTCTTGCAATTGTCACAAAGAATCCATTTTTCATCACACATAACATGGTGTAGAAATGGTTTGCCTTTATGTCATGACAGAAAGAAATGCAAGCTTTGAGATGATTTCTCTTCTGATGCTCGTTTAATTCATGCGGTACCCATCTTTACAGCTTCTTTACCTTGCCCATTTGTTTCAAATGGTCCAATATCGTTGGAATAGTAACGTCAAACCTTGCTGCTAATTCACGCATAGGTTGAGATGGATTCGCTTCCACTACAGCTTTTTAGCTTATCATTATCTACCTTGGTCTCAGGTCACCCACATGTCTTATTTTCAAGATTAAAATCACCAGAATGGAACTTCTCAAACCATGGGCATACTGTGCGTTCATTAGCCACATCCTTCCCAAACACTCGTTAATATTTCAAGCTGTCTGTGCTGCATTGTTTCCACAAGTGAACTCATATTCAAAAATAACACGATTTTTTTACTTATTCAGGGTTTCACAAAAATTGCTCTTAAATAAATTTTGAAAGATAATCACAAGCCAAAACGTCCATTTGAAAGAATGAGGATGTACCTTAACAACAAAAAAAGCGTCAAAGTGAAATGGCAGAGAAATCAACTGTCAAGCTTAGTACTTAAGGAAATCAACATTCCATACTTAATAACCTAATAATACTTGTCGAAAATGGTTGTGACACTGAATGCAGCTGTACATGGTTGAATAGCATCACACTATAAAATTTTCCTCTTCTAATCTCACTTCCTAAAAATGTTTGATATACATTTAAAGATATGTTAATTTGGGGAAAAATAGTACTTTCTGGTAGGGTTGTGTTACAAACTCATATGTTTGCTATAGATTGGAGAAATTCAACAGAAAGACACAACTATTATAATATGATAACTCTGGAGATCTATTCCTGAGTTAGCTTTTGCCAAAACATTTAATTAAACTATAAACTGCACAAGAGCTCTGTCACTGCTGTATTCCCAGGACCCGAATGAATAAGGTCATTCATGGGATGAATGAGTGAACTTTGGTGCTTACACGGTAGATGTAAGTCATGGAAGTCACTCTCCAGGAAGAGGTTATTTGATAATTTTGGACAGTGTAGATGGGCAGGCTCAAGGAGATGACTGACTTACTATCCAAATATACTGAAAAACATTCTTTTTCACTGATACAGTGAAGTGTATGTTTGGTACTCTATGTAAGAAGAGAATCAGAATATTGGTATAGATATAAATGGATACACATACATATACATGTATGCGTATGTATATATATATATTGAATGATCAAAGGTTTAAAAAATTTATCTCCTTTATTTCAGCTTCATAACATTTTTAAACCCTCAATATCAAAAACCATACATCAAAGGAGAACAGTCTACAAAAAAAAAGAGAAAAAAAAAGAAACAATATTAAAATCCAGAAATTATAAACCTTTCTTTCCACATACCAAGGGATATTTAATGTGGTAGAAAGAAATATAATGAAGAATGCTTTATTCTAAAATCTCTCTACTGTATGGTGGATTAGATTAGTAGTTGTATGATGTATAAATTGTTTTTATCCGTTGGTGTCATATATTGAAATAACTAAAGAGAAGACTAATGACGTTTTAACAGTTCTTATCCAAATCCTTTAAACTTCTTGTGCTTTAAAAAGTCTGTTTTGAAGTCTATTATTTGAATGGAGATGGTCACATTTCTCAAGAGGAAATATTTGACGTATTGAAGAACAGTCTACACCAACAAGCATCTGAAGAAGAGACTGACGAAGGAATAAAAGAGTTGGTAGATATAACACTGAAGAAAATGGTAAGAATGAAAAACTGGGATGCATTATATTCAATCAAATGATGTATTTATTTATTTTTATTTTCCTCCATAATGAATACAAGCTTTATGAGGGTGGGATTTTTTATTTCTTCTCTGCTCTATGCATTGCCTAGAACAGTGCCTGGCTGATAGTGAGTGGGTGCTCAATAAATATTTATGAAATAGCTGGGTGATTAAATGTTAATTATTTTAAAACATTTTACTATCAGTAAAACCTCATTAATTTTGGAGGAGACCAGATTCAATTTGTGCAAAATTGGATGCTACTTTATTTTGTCTTCATGACCTCACTCCTCCAATCTGTCTAAACACTCATTACAACAAAATAACATAATAAAAATAGTTAACACTTATAGAGTGCTTACTAAATGCCAGGTCCTTCAGAGAGCTTTAATGTATGAACTCATTTTATCCTCAAACAACCCTATGAAGTAGAAACTATTATCTCCATTTTACAGGTGAGAAAACTGAAATACAGAAAGGTTTACCCAAGGTCATCCTAGAAAATGGGGTGCAGAATTCATCTTTCAATAAAACCTATAGTATCTCCTTATTATGGACATAGCGATTTCCACCCCTTTCTTACTATGACCCTAAACTGGATACCAGTGAGACTTTGTGAATCTAAGGCAGCCCAGGCCCAGCACACCTACATTACTCTGGAGTTCGGGAAAGAAATAGATGGTGGGGGCTTCGGAGTCTCAAAGTCAGCTAATGCAGGCTCCACAATACCCTCCTCTTTGAGAAGTGCTCTCACTGGCCACTGCTAGGGCCAAGAGTAGACTTCTTGAGACACAGTATGTTTCGGAGTACCAGCCACCCCCTTATTTTTTGAAAGGCAATGTTTATGGAGTGAACCTTTTTCTGACAATTATTCAAACTTTAGATTACGCTCTCAGCAACCCTGAAGGACCTAATCCAATCCAGTTAAGCAGTTAAAGGCATTGATAATCTACACGTGTTCCCCCCGCCACCCCCGTCCCCCACACAACGTACGTAATCTCTCCTAATCCCCGTCATGAAGGCTTCACTCCGGTGGGCCGTTCTTCTGCAGTTCCTCCACACACCACTGTACCTATACAGATCTCAACCATCCCTAAAGGCCAAGCCAGTGTTCTGCAAGTCTTCTCAGGACTCTAGTCCACCCCGAACTGTTAATGGTGTGACTCCCAGTGCCTTAACTGAGCAACTTCACTTTTATCCTTTTTACCTGATGGGCTCCCAAGTAAGAGATCTTTTGAGGAACAAGTTCTACAAAAAATTAAGCTTGAAAATCATTGCCCTATTGCTCTTATCACAAAAGTTGCAATATAATAATGGGCATCCTCTTGCTTTTTTGTCTTATTTCTCCAATTAAACTGTTTTAGGGGTAGGGATACACTTAATAATATATCTAAGGTAACTCAGGTATGCCTATCAGAAGAACAGGAAGAAAGTAAGTGGCCTCCATAAATAAATACCTTTTGATCATATATATAAATAGTGTGAACTTATAGTTTTACTTGACAAAACCTTTTGGATAGCTATTTCCATGCAAAGTTAAAAACTGCTGTCATTTAACAAGAAATATCTTCCTCTTTAGGATTATGACAACGATGGCAAGATGTCTTTTGCAGACTTTGAAAAAGCAGTGAGAGACGACAGACTTCTGTTGGAGGTGTTTGGACCATGTTTACCAGAAACAAAGGTACAGTTACAAGTGCCAACAGCCCTAATTGATTGAGGAAAAATTTTAAAGGGTCAGAAAGTGTTACTTGCTAGACACTCACCTCTGTGGGGCTGCAGCCTACTGCTGAAGTTCAGGCAGTCATGAAGAGCTCAGCCCCAACCCAGCATTTTGGGCCCTAAGATAACACCAGTGACTATTTCAGTAACTATATTCACCAGACTTTTATTGAGCTTGTAACCTCTTTAGCCATACACAATTCCTGTTTTCTGTAAGTATGGTGACAATATTTCCCAAACCAAAACCAGGGTATACTGGCTTGCTTAAGGGATAGAACATCAAGTAAATAGTGGATCCAGTAAGTACCCACCATAAACTGCTAGAACAGTTGATCTCTTCCAACCCAATTATTGTCAAACAATGAGGATAAAGTAAGTTTTTAAAATTTTGGATACATGTATAGTATTTTATAGTATTTTGTTTGTGCTTATAAAGGTATGAATCTAACAAAAGTTTCGAGCTGAAATGGTCAGCCTAATAATTTATTGGGTCATAAAATTGCCTTCCTTTGATCAACTGAGCTTTTCAAACACATACAGGAAGAAACTTTTATTTTGTGCAGTAATTTATATAGTGATCTTGTAAATTAACTTGCATGTTGTTAAGCTATCCTTAGCCATATCAGCTCATCTTTCCAACTTGTCCTACTGCCATTTATTCCCTAGACCCTACGTTTTAAATTTTATTCTTTAGAGGGGGTCTCACTCTGTTGCTCTGGCTGGAGCGCAGTGATGTGATCATAGCTCACTGCAGCCTTGAACTCCTGGGCTCAGGGCATCCTCCTGTTTCAGCCTACCAAGTAGCTGGGAGTAGAGGTGTGCCTCGCCATGCCTAGCTACTTTTTAAAATATTTTGTAGAGACAGGGTCTGGCTATGTTACTCAGGCTTAGACCCCACATTTTAATTGCCTCGAAATATGTGGTAAAAAGCAATGTGTGAAAGGCAGTTTCCAATTTGAAGAGACTGATGGGGGAAAACAGTATAGCATAATGGACTGGATTGCAGTAGCTAAGAACAGACAACAGTTCTTCAGCTACTCCCTGAGAGTTCATCTGTAGCCCAGTTATCTAGAGCCTTGCTACTCAAAGTGTGGTCTATGCCCCAGCAGCAGCAGTGGCATTACCTAGGAACTTGTGAAAAATACAGAATCTCAGACCCCACCCCAAACCAACAGTCTTTTTTTTTTGGCTGCTTGACACACTAGTTTATTTTTCATTTCAATAGATTTAGGGGGTATGAGTGGTATGTTTGTGACATGGATGAATTTTATACAGTGAAGTCAGGGATTTTAGTGTACCTGTCAGGTTATTTTTGATTCCTTACCCCCCTGCTATCCTCCCCTCTCTGTGTCCAAAGTATATTACTCTACTACTCTGTATAGCCATGTAGACCCATCGCTTAGCTCCCACTGAGTACATGTGGTATTTGTTTTTCCGTTCCTGAGATACTTAGGATTTTGACTTCCAGTTCCACCCAAGTTGTTGCTGAACACATTATCTCATTCTTTTTATGGCTGAGTAGTATTCCACGGTATATATACACCTCATTTTCTTTATCCACTCATTAGTTGATGGGCACTTTCTTGGTTCCCAAAGGTTTCTTTCTTCCTCTTATCATGATCAAATATTGTGTGTGTTGGTGGGGATAGGGAGGAGTGCTGGCTTTCACAGGATCACAGAACAGATCAGAAACCCATTCAGGCACGCAGAACCCATTTAGCAGCTCCTCCCTTTAGGGCCGTCAGAGAACTTTTAAAAACTGTGGTTAGGCCGGGCGCGGTGGCTCACGCCTGTAATCCTAGCACTCTGGGAGGCCGAGGTGGGCGGATCGTTCTGAGCTCAGGAGTTCGAGACCAGCCTGAGCAAGAGCGAGACCCCGTCTCTACCAAAAATAGAAAGAAAATTAATTGGACAGCTAAAAATATATATATAGAAAAAATCAGCCGGGCATGGTGGTGCATGCCTGTAGTCCCAGCTACTCGGGAGGCTGAGACAGTAGGATTGCTCGAGCCCAGGAGTTTGAGGTTGCTGTGAGCTAGGCTGACGCCACGGCACTCGCCCCAGGCAAGAAAGTGAGACTCTGTCTCAAAAAAAAAAAAAAAAAAAAAAAAAACAACTGTGGTTAAAATACACCTAGTATAAAATTGACCATTTTAACCATTTTTAAGTGTACAGTTCAGTAGTGTTACATATATTCACACTGTCATGCAACTAATCTCCAGAACTCTTCATCTTGCAAAACTGAAACTCTGTGTCCATTAAACTCCCCATTCCCCCTCCCCACAGCCCTGGCCACTACCATCAGAATCTGCATTTTAACAAGATCCTGAGGTGGAGATTCGTAGCACCTTAAAGTCTGAGAAGGCTGATCTGGAATGTAATTTGTTCTTTCCAAGTCTATGCTTAGGTCTCTAATATATCTTTTACCTGAGATTTCAGCAAAAAATATTTCTAAATACCTCACAAGTAGAGCCTGATCCCTTGCCTGCAGCTTCTTTTAGTACCATCCACCACTTAGAGCCATCCTAGCAAATTTGGATCACATCATGATAGCTGAAGTTGAACCTTATTTACCTTATTTGAACCTATGTTCAAATTCAATCCACAAGGCATGAAGGCACTAAGGATAGGGAGAAATTAAAAACAGACACCATGTAGTATGGGCCTTCCCAAGTTGTTTTTATCAGTAAAGAAAATGGAAATAGCCTGGATGTACTTGTATTTCAACCATATAGTCCACTAACAGAGAAAAGTGTGGATATGCCAAAGTAGTGGTAGAAGTCTAGAATTTACAAATACTAATTTGTTTTTGATTGCCATAGATCAAGTAAATTCTTCTTAGAGGTTAACTAAAGCATGTAAGCTTCTAATTTCAGCTTTCCTCTAACAGTTAATTACCTTTTTTATTTTACAGAATTGTCTTTATTTTGAAGCCCTGGCATTCAGAAACATCCTGACTTCTTGTTTTTAAATGTGAACCACTCAATACTTGTATGAAAATCAGAAACAAATCCTGGCTGCCTATCTTTATTTGTACTGTGAAGTTTCTATATTTGCTTTAATTAATTTACACTTAGTTATGGCAAAGTAATAGACAGTGTTATATGAGAAGAACAGTTTCTGTAATATGAAGTATAGATCAAAAAAAGAAATGATTTCAGACAAATAGCTTGAATGAAATTACAAAGAGTGCATTAAAAAACACCAGCAGTAAAATCTCTTGAAGAATTAAAATGATAGGCTAAAAACAAAAAACATTCTCTTTAGAAAACATTGATTTGCTGCCGGCAATCTATATTCTTCTTCTTTGTTTAAGTGGAGGACTCGTATGCACATCTTCCAGCTTGTCCTCTGGAGGCTTTGGCACAGACGAAATTACCTAGTTAAAAAAAAAAAACAAACAAACATTAAAACTTAGTTTTTATAGAAAAGTAAATACGCTGTTAGAAGAGGTGGGATATATATCCAATAGTTCAATCCTTGCCATCACTTTTTTTTTTATTTTTGAGACGGGGTCTTGCTATGTTACCCAGGCTGGTCTCAAACTCCTGGGTTCAAGGGAGTAGCTGGGACTATAGGCGCACACTGGGCACACTGCCATCACTTCTAAGGGAGAGCTGGTCCAAGTTCGAGGCACAGCCTATGACCTAGGCACAAAGCAAAGTTTTTTGTTCAAACATTGATGAGAGTAAATTTCTAATGCCATGTAAAAAAAAAAAATTGGAGGTAGGAAAATGAACATATGCTCTAATTTAACATTCCTTTATAGATCTAAAGTCACTTGTTATTTTATGGATACAGACAGATATCCTGGTTTTACATTCTTGAAATATTGATAATGTTTGATAAATTTAGAGACATGCATGCTTGTGTGGTAGGGGGAATAAAACATTTGGAGAAATGAATAGAAAACGGTATAATCCTCAATTTCCTAGTGGAAAAATGAAAACCAAACACATCATCAGAAAAAGTGGACAATAAGTCAAAGCAGAGTAAGACAGTCTTCACCTGATACGGAATGTTATTAGCAACTGTAGTAAATTTTATTGAATATTTCTTTTGTTGTTGTTGTTCTACTATTTCTGTATCTAGAATTTGGACTTAACACTTTTTTCCCTGAAAATGCAATCAGCTCTGGCTGAGACAGTTATGTATCTGTATCTGTGCCTCAGTTCAGCCATAAACTGAAAGAAGTAAGGGACACCAGGACAAACTGAAAAACTTAAGAAGGCTTCAGCATAAAAAGTGTGCCCATGGATTTTAATTATTATTAAATAATCCTTCATCTTTAACCAGATAATAATTTTCTGGTAAAAAATGTACATAGAAGAAATGAAGCTACCTTAGCCTCCCTTAATCACATTATAAAATATGTGTACAACTATGTGAAAAGCACTTTCTGAACCTTAGAGTTAAAATACAGGGAATGGTCGGGACCTTCAGTTTATAAAAGTGTCTTTCAAAAGCTAATTCAAATGTTAACTTTATTAGTGCTTAGGAAATGGAAAATAATTGATCATTCATTGATTGTTTATCTATCTATCTATCTATCTATCTATCTATCTATTTATTTAGACAGAGTCTCATTGTGTTGCCCGGGCTAGAGTGAGTGCCATGGCGTCAGCCTAGCTCACAGCAACCTCACACTCCTGGGCTCAAGCGATCCTACTGCCTCAGCCTCCTGAGTAGCTGGGACTATAGGCATGAGCCACCACGCCGGCTAATTTTTTTCTATATATTTTAGTTGTCCAGATCATTTCTTTCTATTTTTTAGTAGAGATGGGGTCTCGTTCTTGCTCAGGCTGGTCTCGAACTCCTGACCTTGAGCGATCCACCCGCCTCGGCCTCCCAGAGTGCTAGGATTACAGGCGTGAGCCACTGTGCCCGGCCCAAATTGCCTCTTAAAACAGTAATTTAACATGACCTTACCTTTTTAAGTTTATTCCGAATTAAATTCGCTGTTGTATTCAATGAGTCGTCGTGCATATCCACTTTAGGTATGTCTGGTAATAGAGGCCCAATCATAACCTCATTACTACTCATGCTTGTTTCAAGAAAAGTTCCAAGTTTACGATCATCTTCTCTTCTTCTTTTCCGCTCCTGCAGTTGTGTTGTCCTAGGCATAAATCTGTCAGCCGCCTCTGAAGGAGTAATAGCTTTTTGTGTACCAGAGTAGGTCACTGAGTTTTTAAACGTGTTCACCTGTATTTTCTGCAAGGAGTCACTGTGGTAACAATGCTGTACTGTTTCATCATGGTTTCCACCATCCTTAGAGGAGTTTGATGCTCTGTCCACATGCTCCCTGGATGAACACGTACATTTTGAGGAGAAATAACATAAAGGCAATTCACAAGAATAAGGAAGAACAGGATTTGAGTTCCCTGTAGAAGTGTTCAAAGCAGCTGCACAGAATCCAGACATCTCTGAGTGGAAGTCTTGTCTAAAATCTTTTGTGTCTTTTTGCTCTGCAACCAGTTTCTTCTTTGTCATGTAATGGTCTTTATATTACAATTAAAAAATGAGGGGAAACAGAAACAAAAATGGCTCATTTATTGTTTTCATCATTCAGAAACATATAATTTTAAAAACAAACATCACTTTAAAATGTTAACAAATTCAACTCCAAAAAACTTATTTCTTGGGCAGGGAATACATTCATGAATTCATACATTTAAAAGCTAAAAAGAATAAAAAGGTATCTAGTGTCAAGCTTCACCCTTTCCTTGCTCCCCACTGGCCTGGTTTCCACACCCCATAAGTAATCACTATTCTTTCTTACTTATCTGTCCAGTATGTCTTACTTTCCTCCTCCTACCTATACCTCTCTCTTTCCACTAAAAAAGGTAACCTGTAATATCCATTCTCTGCACCTTTGCCTTTTCCACTTAACTGTAGGTCTGGTAGAGTTTTTCCATGTCACTACATACAAAGCTTCTTTTTAAATGGTTTCAGAGCATTCTACCACATGCGATGTATCATGCTGTTTAGTTGGTGGTTTTTAGTTACTAAAGGAAGCAATATCCTGGGCCCACTTTTAGGGCCTGCAACAGGCCTCTGCCATGGTCTACCCTCCCAAAGGCAGATTGCACCACCAGAATGGAGTGTGGAAAGATGAAATTAGCTATGTGTTGATGAATGTTAGTATTAATGCATGGTAGGTACATTATCTTAGTCTCTCTACCTTTGTATACTTTGAAATGTCCATAATAAAAGTTTTAAAAAGTGAGACTAAATATACAAATGTACCAAGTAGATGCTAGAATGCTGCAGACGAAGAGAGCTTAATGGAATGTTAGAATGGATTTATCAAAAATAGAAAAGAAAGAGAGCTTAATTAAAGTAGCAAAGGCCAAACAAGTCATAGTTTTAAAACACCGTATCACCCTGCCACTTAAAGCTGGAGCAACATGAATTCTAAGGAAGTCAGGGGCAGGGCAAAAAGGTCTTAAGAGGAAGGGGAACAAAGAACAAAGATAATATTACACTGGCCTTCTATCACAAACACTGAGATGAATAAAGCAAACAGTGAGCTCTGGACAGAGAATCCAAAGACAGATTTTAATCCCTATTTTGCTCCTAATTTATCTCTAATAATATAGGCCAGTCACCTTAGTTTCCTTACCTATAAAAATTAGGACACAAATCAGATAATCTGAAAGGTCTTTCTCCACAGTAATACTTTGTAATTTCCTTTGCCACACAAACATGCAAGTTTTTCTGGTGCCAGTTATTTACATATCTCACAAGTTAAAGTTCAATGTCTAAAACTGACCAGGGATTCTCAACAGCTCTCTTGCCAGAATTCTAGGTAAGCTTTCCAAGGGTCTTCCCACCTTACTTCTTTTTTCCCACTGCTTTCTGTGACTGATTACAGAAGGGGTCTGTGGGGCAGTTAGCCAGCTGGTCAAAAGTAGAACTTTTCCATGATTAGCAGCTAGAAACTAGTCTGCAAATCATAATTGCTTCTCAATGCCTTCAGGTCAAAGCCTTAATTCCTCACATGGGACACAGCCCTTCACGATTCACTTCTTAACCACTTTTCTAAACTTCTCTCTCACTGAAACCTCTGTGCTTTGTTTATCCTGTACTAATCATAGTTCCTTAAATACATGATGCTCATTTATTCCTCTAGGCATTTTAACACGCTGCCTGGCTCACCTCTCTCTCTCTCCTCCTCTCCCTCTGGGTAATGTCTACTTACCCTTCAAAACTCAGCCACTTCTCACATCCTGTAGAAAGTTTTTCATGAACCAACATCTCTCCCTTTCCAACCCACATTATGCAGTATGCTGCACGGAAACCCTGTAGTTGACACTTAATGAATATTGTGATTATTATTTACTTGCCTCTCCTCTCACCAGACTGGGAACTGCATGATTGTGCACCTAGCAGTGTCCCTGACATGTAGGAGGCACTTAGTAATAGGCTTTCCATACCTTTATTTTTAGTAGTTCTCGCCATATATACCCTTCTTTCTTCTAGTTTTTTTCTAGTTTCTTCAACTGTTTCAAATTCTGGAGCATAGCACACATGAAGCAATCCTCCAAAGAAGCTCTGTTCATCCATTTTTCTCTTGGCTGTCCTGAATAGAAATAAGTGATAGCATGGTTTATTAATCTAGATTTACTTCAGATGAAGTTTTGACTTGTATACAACAAACACACAGATACACTGATCTAAAGAGCAAAGTCCAGCTTTGCTAAATGTGTATACATCCTATGGACTGGTAATTCAGATGCTCTGCCTGTGGATGATGTTGATCCTACTGACCCAGTATGTACCCTTAAAGCCTTCCCCTCCCTCTCCCAATAATGTTAGCACGTTTTGACCTAGGCCACCCACACATATCCAGCCTCTCTTTAACTAAGGACCCAGGTGGTTGGCCTGAGGCACATAAACTGTGGTCATAAAATAGAGCTCTTCTCTGTGTTAAATGGCCCTTGAGAGTTGGCTCATACCCGTTTTAGCCTTTTCAGCACAATGTGTACCTATAATGGGATTTGTATATTTAAAAAGTCAAATTAAAAACACTATAACTACATAAAACTTTCAATAACTGATGAAATACTGAATATATAACAACTAATCAATGAGAAAATAAGAAGAATGTTATTCATTCAATAAATATTTATGGAACATCTAAGACTGGCCAGGAACTATAAATAAGTAAATTTAAGTACTTCTGTATTCAGGGATAGTGATGAGTATTTATTGAGATTTTACCATGTGCCAGGCAATGTCACAAGTGTTTCACTTGATTTAACACCTCACAATATGATGAAACTGAAATACTGGGACAGTATGTAACTTGGCCATGCTCATACACTAATTTGTAGAGCTAGGATTCAAACCCAGTCTTAACTCCCGAGCCTACTAGATTAGGTGCTGTGGAAAATACAAAGCTGTAGAAAATATGCTTCCCTAACCAGGGGGAGCTGGCAGGTTGGTTTGGAAAATGAGATGACATATAACAGCTGCCTGAGAACAACACATGACTCCATAAAATCAAGTGCTTTGTGGCAGACTACGAGTTCTACTGATAGCACAGAAAAGAAAATGTGAATTCTGATAGCTAAGGAAGGATGGGTCTCAAGAGCAGATTAGTGATAAGAATAGGGGTCAACATAAAAACAGATAAGGCATTGCATACTTCAGCCTCATTGGAGCAGAGGGTTTATGTGATATAACCTCAAAAAGTAGGTCTTTTTACCATACAGATTTTACAGAAAAGGAAAACAGGCTTAACAGGGTTAAATAACTTGTCCAAGGTCATGAAGCTAAGAAGCAGTGGGACTGGAAAACTTACTCCAAACCCAATATTTTTTTTTTTTTTTTTTTTTTTGAGACAGAGTCTCACTCTGTCCCCCAGGTTAGAGTGCCTTGGCATCGGCCCTGCTCACAGCAACCTCAAACTCCTGGGCTCAAGCAATCCTCCTGCCTCAGCCTCCTGAGTAGCTGGGACTACAGGTGAGTGCCACCAGGCCCGGCTAATTTTTTCTATTTTTAGTAGAGACAAGGTTTCCCTCTTGCTCAGGCCGGTCTCGAACTCCTGACCTCAAGTGAGCCTCCCGCCTCAGCCTTCCAGAGTGCTAGGATTACAGGTGTGAGCCACTGTGCCGGCCCCAAACCCAATTTTTAATCTCCCATAACACAGGATAGAAAGTGTTAAACATAGGAATGATGTGATGGAAATAGTGCTTTGGTAGGTTTAATCTTTAAAAAGACTGGAGGAAGACATGAGTAATACAGGGCTGTATTAAGTTACTGGGTAATTTAGGTATGAATGAGGGAAATCCGGGACCAAAATGAGAGCAATAAGAATGAAGAAAATGAGACATTGCTTAACTTGCATATTACCTTGCACTTCGTAAGTTCATAAACTTAATAAGATAAACTTCAGTAAAGTCTTCTGCTGGGTATTCATCTAGAGCATTATACTGTTCAATTGCACCATATAGAGCAAATCGCTCAACTAATTCTTTCATGGCTCCCACAGCAGGAACTCCTTGTATTAATAAGTACCGAGATTCCAAATTGATTGTATATACCTAAAAGAAATGCAGACTCATTAAACTATTTCGCAAATAAGCCTAGGACAAATCTGCCCCTATTTTTAAAAAACAGAGCTTTGAAGACAACAAATAACCTGTTCAAACCAGTTAGCAAAACACAAAAAATAAAAATTTTGCCACTCCCTTTGCATAAAGAGTAACACATTCCACGTGTCAGGGTATCTAACTAAGGCATATAACAGACTACCTTCAGTCCACATTTTTTTCCAGAAGTTGGGTCGGTGGACGTCACTGGGAAGAGTCACTCAACAAATATTCACTGATTACCACGTGCCAAGCAATATGATAAACACGGAAGAGCCAAGGGCTAAAACCCAGCCCTATTCTCGTGGAGCTTATATTCTAATAGTTGACCAAAGGGGTGGTGGGAAACTTTGGTACTTGACCTGGGTTTCTTCACGTCATCTCCTCGAGAAACAGACCTGGCAGTAGCCCTTATTTACGTTAGTCTGGCCGTGTGGTGCTTGCGCTTACATAAAGCTACCAAGGATAGCGAATGAAACCGAAATCACTTTACCTTGACAGCACGAGGCCGTCGTCCCTCTCGGTATTTGGCTCGCGTGTCGCATACCTCCCTCTGGACATGATGATCGAATAAGCCCCCAAGCTCCCCGCCACTCGACGCCATCTTGCCTGCTTTGGTCATCTCGGGAAGAACAACATCCGCTTTGCTGACCTCCGGTTTATCCAATAAGAGAGCGGGACGGGTCAAAGCGTGCCAGGATTGGCTGAAGAATCGACAGCGTCGGCTATCGTTTCCTGCGAGAGAGGACTGGGTGGACGAGGTGCTGCCTCCCAGCGGCTAGGCGGAGAGGCCCGGTGGGTGACAGAAGCTTGCTTGTCCCACAGTCTACAGGCGCGCCGCGAGACGCGCAGCTGGGAGAGGGGCGGGGCATCAGGGGGCGGGGCCGATCGATCTTTTCGGGCTCCGACGCCCTTGGCCTGCACCGGCCGGGGTCAGCCACAGCGCTCAGGTGGGCCACCCCCAAGCGGTGCTTCTGGACCATGTGGGGCAGCGATCGCCTGGCAGGTGCGGATGGAGGCGGGGCGGCAGTGACTGTGGCCTTTACCAACGCTCGCGACTGCTTCCTCCACCTGCCGCGACGCCTCGTGGCCCAGCTGCACTTGCTGCAGGTAACACGCCGTTCCCGGGACGCCTGGACTTCAGTCTCGGGTCGGACGAGGCCGAGGCCTTTTAGGGACTCGGCGGCCGCTCAGGTCTTTGTGCGCAGCGGGGCGCTGGCTGCCTTCCGGGCGCCGCGGATCTGTGCAGAGGCCAGACTGAGGGCCCCTAGAGGGCAGGGCCGTTCCGGGTAGTCTCTGCGTCCCACACCTTATGTAGTGCAACCTGGGGCCGTTAACTTGTCCTATTCCAGGTCTTTTCACTCGGTGAAAATGGGCTTTGAAACAGCCTAATATTCTATCTCTGTATTCAGAAATATTTTTCACTCTAGATTGGAAAAGCTCTTGAGAAATCATTTATTTTTATTAAAAAATGTTTTACCTGCCATCGACATCCAGTTACCTGCTCTGCCGCCTTCCGGGCGTCGAAAGAAAGGGTCAGATTTGGTTTGCGGAGCCCCTGTACCTTAACAGGGACCGAGCACCACGTACCACAAGCAGGAGAGGTGAATAAAATGATGCCACTTGCCTGCATCGCTGACCCTCGGAACACAGCCGAAATGTGCCAGAACGTGCAGTGGAATGATGTATACCTGCACATAACGTAGTTGGGATCACTTGAACCTCTGCGGTCAGTAGCCCTTCTGGACGTTGTGGTTGTGGTATTTCACAGTTCTAACCACTGCAGATAAACATTCATATCTTCATAATTGAAAATAGAGACGCAGGGTCTCACAAATTTGAGTGTGCTTACGGAGGCAAAGGGATAGGATATTTGTAATCCTTAAAAATCCTGGATGTATGGTACCCACCACTGGCTAATCCGTGCAAGAGTTTGCAATAATTTCAAACATCCCATCTTTCCACTTTAGCTACTTCCCCATAACTATTTTTCTAGATTTTTTGGTCCATCTTTCAAAATATATCAAATTCAGCAGAATCCTTTCCTTTTTTTTTTTTTTTTTTTTTCCTTTTTTTAAGCATTAAGTAGGTAATCTTTTGGCCCTGATAAGCTTCCTTCATGGCTGGAGAGGAATCAGTCACTGTCAACAAGTTCCAGGTAGAATTTGGCTCAGTGCTCTCTGGGTCAGCTTTGATGGAGATTTTCAATGTGTTTTCAAGTCCATATCTAAGTAGTTTATTGGAATAAACTCCCCACCTAATGAATTTATAGGTATACTTCCTCGTAGTAACTCTAATTTGATCCTGAGATTTGGTTGTTATTATAATACCTTACATCCATCACTGTTTAAGAATTTAGCAGTCTTGATCTTTGTTTTAAATTTTGAGCCTTCAAGAATTATCCATAAGAATTAATTCATGGATATCTTTTTGAAATGTAAATGTATTCAGCCCTGGAACAAATTGCTGTTTCTATTCAGCCTGTATCAGCAGGATATGCCAACTTTTCTTTCCAATTATTAAAGTAATACATATGTTTTATAAAAAATTTGGAAAGCATGGAAAATTATTAATGAGAAAATAAAAATTATCAATGAGAAAATACCCATAATTTCAGAACCTAAAGATAACTAATGTTGTCAGTTTAGATTAAATCTTCCAGTTTCTTTTCTAATTTTTATTTTTAACAGAAATGAGGTCCTACATACACACATATAGTTTTGTGTCCTGCTATTTTCATATAATGTTGTTATGAGTGTTTTATTTTGTTAAAAGGTAATCATCATTTTAATTGGTTAATTAGTAGTCTAGCACAAATTTGCCATAATTTGAATTGTTCACTGTGATTGACCATTTAGATTGTACTCAATTTTTAGACATAGAAAGTGATACTATAATTACATTTTAATAAAATGTTAAAAATAGCACATCTTTGTTTTTAAAACATTGTTTTAATTCCTGGTTATTTAAGATTGGGTTAGAGGGCACAGATAAAGCAGGAAAGTTCACCGGTTGGGAGTTAATAGGTCGAATTATTTTATTTGGGCTGAAACATTGAATACTGTTATAGATAATACAGTAATGGGAAGAAGCTTGGAACAATGGTTTTCTGACCTGTGTCAGACTTAGCTTGAAGCTTTTAAAAATACAGATGTTCTGGTCTTTCCTCAGAGCTACTAAATCAGAATCTTGGGGAGTGGGCTTCAGACATCTGTAATTTTGAAAATGTCTCCAGGCTTCTTGGATGCACAAGAGTTGAGGCCCACTGTTCTTGAATCATAAAATGTTAATGGTGGAAAGGACCTTAGGTATCTAGGGCATTAACATTCTAAGGGAACTGGCACTCCTAGGCCAGTACCATTTCCATGCAGTTGATTTGCCATCTTGTCTGTAGTTTAGTCTACATAGTTTAGCCTTCTCACTCTTTTTTCTATAACCAGTCTCCTTCCCACTTCTGTTCTCTTACTCGTGCCTTTCTTCCCAAAAACATTTTTTCTCCTTCTGTACAAATTCAATGCCTTTAAAAAGACTGCAGTCGTACTTCCTCCACATATCTTTCCAATTCTCTGTTGCCCACATTTGTCTCCTTTTCAAAACATCACTATTGTGTTTATGTGGCACATCTCATTTGTTACACTCAGTTATATGTTTCAAGTATAGTCTTCTCTTGTTTACCTAAATCTATATTTCAGGATTAGGTACCCAGTAGATGCTTTAAGTCAGGATGTCTCAACCTTGGCACTGTTGACATTTTGGGCTGGATCATTTCTTGTTTTGGGGGCTCTCCTGTACATTATAAGACGTTTAACAGCACCCTTGGCCACTATCCATTAGATGCCAAAACCACCGCCCCCTGCAATTGTGACAACCAAAAATATCTCCAGACATTGCCAGATGTCCATTGGAGGACAGAATCACCCTGGTTGAGAACCACTGCTTCAGCTCAGTTACCTTGTCCAGACTTGGGCTCAGGACTTGCTGTGATCACAACAGGGGGAGAAGATTCATATCCACACTGAATCGAAACAAATGAACCTAAATTGCCATCCAAATATGGCCACACAGTTTGTTATTTCCCTTGTGTTAGCAAGAGATACTCTAAGGCCTGGGAATTCCTAAGGCATTCCAACCTATGGTTTCACCGGAAGATTTCCTTTGCAGTGATACTGGTACCGCAATTTGGACCAGAACAGTTAGTCAGTTTATTTGCTGATTAAACTCTTGAAAAAGAGGCTCCTTTCCGGCTCTTTCTTCCCTCTCTCTGAATAGCCAGGGGCTCTGTGGTTCAAGAAAAATGTTTTTCACATAAAAATGAACTCAGAACATTAGTCTGCAAAGTTTACTAAATCTAACTAAGCCCATGTTATGACTTTATGGAGGTAGTTACTACATTTTGACCAAATAAATAATTGAAGTATTTTCCTGTTTTATAAAGTTGAGTTTTCCCTTTTTCAGTGAGCTGGTATAGTTCTCTTTTTTGATGTTTCAGGCATATTTCATATTTCCTGATTTAATGTCTCTGGTTTTAAAAGTTTCTTCATATGAAATAGGAAGAATTGACCTGGATTATGTACCACTGACTGATGAAACCCCATAGAAAGCATCTGGGGGCTTGGTCACCTTCACATGTGCAACCTCAGCTCATACAGTTACAGCTGATATAGTAACTTAGGACTTTTGATTCCTAATGTAGGGCACTTTCTACTTTATCAAACTGTACTCGGTTGAAATATTTTGTCAGGCATAACAGGTGGACCGTTCTCTGAAAATTCTTAGAAAAATTACACAAGTAAATGATACATGATAGCTGTCTTGTATATGTAAAATTTTAATAATATAGTTAATTTCAAGTACATTATATTGCCTCAGAAGTGACTCCAATGTCCTTTGAAATTCGTCCTAAAGAAGCATAAGCTGTCTATACCTAATTTTGAGCTAGTAAAATTTCATGTAAATGAATGAATTTGATATTTAATACTTTAAATTAAATTAATTTTGATAGAAATAAATGAATTTAATAATACCGAAATTTCCTGATATAATAATTCTTGATGGCTATTAATCAGATATTTACTTTTTATTAAAAAATGATACATGTGTAAAAATGCTCATGATGCAATATTGAGTGAGGAAAAAGGATATTAAATTATTCCTATAATATACAACTGTAAAAAATTAACTTGCACATAGAAAAAAGGATTAGCAAGAAATAGAGAAAATTATTCACATGGTTATCTTTTTCTGGAGGGAGTATCAGTAATTCCTTTTTTCCTTTCAAGTTTATATGTTTTCCAAGGTTTCTATAATGAGTTTGTAATTTTTTAATCATAGAAAACACTATTTTTAGTCCTTGACCACAAACTTACATGTTTTATATATTTGTTCTTTTGATGAGAATAAATTTTATATTTTGCTTTTTTTAACTTATATTTCCATAGTTCTGTGAACCTTTAACATTATTATTTAAGAAGCTCCATAATACAACATTTCCAGAAAGGTACAGACAATGCTATTAACGGTAATTACCTCTGAGAACAAGGACATGTCTCCACATTTTATCCTTTTGTACTTTTTGTGCTTTTACTATGTACATTTATTACTCTTCTAATAAATAAATAAATACGGGATTGCATAATCCATCTGGTTGGTGTTTCATAATTCTAAAGCTTTGTTTTTATATATTATGTTTTTAAAGATCTCGATAAATGTTTCTACTTCTGTACTTCCACATAATTGTTATATATGACTCAATGGCTGTGTAAGTTCAATGACTACGTATTACCATTTTGAAGTCTGAAATGTTCGAATCAATTTATGATGCTATCATAAGAATATAAGGATATTGGTTTTATTCATTAGCATCACCAGCACTGGGTTTTGGAAATGATTATAGCTTTTGAAATGCTGTGACAAATGTGAATAACAGCAAGCCATCAACTATCTATAGAACTCTTTTTATATGTGTGGATTACAATAATAGTTTATTTATCTGTGAATCTAGAAAAACATATAAAAACTTTTAAAACTTTTCACCCTCCCATTTCTCATGTGAATAGAATCAAGCTATAGAATTAACCTGGGGTCACCAGCCTGCGTTCTTGAGCTGGGTGGAAGGCAGGCATTTTACTGATCAAGGTGAAAATGTGGCTGAAATTAACCGACAAGTTGGTCAGAAACTTGGACTCTCAAATGGGGGACAGGTAAGCACGTAATAACTTTCTTCCAATGTCACATAATATAGCAATGAAAATAAAAGTTCAGATTTCTTTTTTAAAGGCAGTGAGATAACACCTAACTCGTATGCTGTTATAACTAGTCTAGGATATTCCAGTTGATTGTGTTTGTTAAGTCATTATTTTGTAATTTACCATGCTCCCTACTTGATTTTTCATTTTACTGTTTTACTCATTTTCTGTATCTCTAACTTTGTTTTTGATGTTATTTTTCCTTTCTGGATTACGGGGTTTTACTTACTATTATTGAACTTTATTTCATTTGTTCCTGACATACTTTCTAACTTTCAGTGGTCTTATATGATTTAAAAAAATCAATTTTATACGGGGTTATTATTTTTTCACTTTTTTCTTCCCTTATGAATTTAATATGCTTAGACTGTAAAGTCACAGACTTAAAGCCCTATATGTATTTTTTGTTTTATTATGTTCATCCATTTATTCCTTTAAAATTTTTTAAACTATAGAAGTAATAGGTATTCATTATAAATATTTTACAATTGAAAGTAAAAAATGAGTTTTTGCCTTTCCTCAACCCCAGCTTCAAAATGAATTTTTACTGTTTTTTAGGATCTCACTAGATCTTTAGGATTTAAAGAATGAGATTATACATATTTTCTGCCATTTTTACCTCACAAAATATATCAAGTACCTTTCCATGTATTATAAACAATGTGCATTGAACCTTTCTCTGTAAATGATCCTGTATTATAGCAATGCCACCAAGACACTATCTCCCAAAGAATCATTGGTAGGAACAGAAAGTGGACTGGCTAGCCCAGGAGTCCTTAGTTTCTTAGTGGGCAGTGTTAGGTTTGTTCCAGGTGGGAACCCGAAAAGTGTGTGATCATAAAGCCTGTGAAACAAAAGCCGCAGGAGTCTGGTTAGGGGGTAGGGATTGTAAATCTAACTTTGACCACAGAGGGCTGCAGCAAAGCCCAGCATTCCTATCCCCCTGATAAGAATGAAGCTACCCCCTCCCCTATCTCTGCAGGTGTTGCATATCTTCCCCCCAACCCCTCCCACCCCGCCCGGGAAAAATCCTCTGTAAAACCCAAGGCTTTCCCCTCCCTCGTGGTGGATGCTCTTTTGGCCTCCACCCATCTGCACCCAGATGCTCAAAATATACAGCATTTTGCTACACATGAGGCTTTGTGTGTCTCCCTCTTGCCTCCGGACCTAACAGGCAGGAGTTTCCTTGTGCTTCCTCACAATCAGTCATCCTATTCAGTAAGGGAAATACTGCAGGGAAATTCACTGAAAAGTCTGGGGTGAGCCACTCAGCAAAATTCTGCTCCACTCCACAAAAGCAGAGAGGAAGGGCTGGTTACCTAGAGCATTTAACATGCCAAGGCTTTGGATGTTACTCCTTTAATCCATGGAAATGCTTATAAAAGGGGGAAGGAAGGAAGATGGTGGACTCTAGCTTATTGAAACACACTGGCATTTCTTGTATCTGTTAAAGTGAGATGGTATTTGTTTTACTTTACTTTTAGCTGTGAAAGATTTTACTTTTACATAATTGTTTCTGATCTCTATTTCAGTGTATTTTTCACTTTTCTAGAAGCAGCATGGCTTGAAGTTAGTTATAACGTTAACAGTTACAAAACATCTAGAAATAATTAGAATATATGTTAGATCAAACGATGACTTGATAATATTGCCATTTCTCCTTCTGTTTTTAACTTACATTTCTTTCTTTTAATGATTATCTTTATTTATTTATTTTTGAAAAACGTGTTGCACTAGGATGTATTTTCCTTTATTCTATAATCAATTGTGAAATAATTTTTCCTAAAATGCTGAGTATATCAAGGTCTAGCTAAGTACAATAAATATTTGTCCCATGAAAGACTACATATATGCATTACACACGCTGACACACACTCTGTCACTCTCACTCACCTAAAAAGATAAAAAGGTAACTTTTCATATTCTAGGGATACAGAAAAGTCTTTTAAAATTAGTTTTAAATTTTATGTTTTTTCTAGGTATTTCTCAAGCCGTGTTCCCATGTAATATCTTGTCAACAAGTTGAGGTGGAACCGCTCTCAGCAGATGATTGGGAGATACTGGTAAAAAAAATTAGATAAAAATATCTCATTTTAAAGTTAAACTACTTCAAAATATCAATGTCTTTAGATTTCTGAGAACTTTGTTGGTTTGAGTTATAAGAGCGAATTGATAGAGATCTAACGTACAGCATGAGGACTATAGGTAATAAAATTATACTGTAGATCCTGGTGTGCTGGCTCACGCCTATAGTCCCAGCTACTCAGGAGGCTGAGTTAGGAGGATTGCTTGAGCCGAGGAGTTGGAGGGTGCAGTGAACTGTGATCATGTCATTGCACTCCATCCTAGGTAACAATGAGACCCTGTCTGTGAAAAAAGAAAAAAAATGTGTACTTTATTTGTCATGTGAAATGAGTGGATTTTAGCTGCTCTTGCCACAAAACAAAAAAATGGGTAGCTATGTGAGCTGATGGATATGTTAATTTACTTCACTATAGTAACTTTTTTACTATCTATACGTATCTCATAACATCATGTTGTATACATTAAATATGCACACGATGAAATTTATTTTTTAAAAAAAGAATGAATTGATATTTTCTTACGAGACATGGAATGGACAAAATGTAAAGTGAATTGATCTTTTTGTCTGTTGGTTCTAGGAGCTGCATGCTGCTTCCCTCGAACAGCATCTTCTAGATCAAATTCGAATAGTTTTTCCAAAAGCCATTTTTCCTGTTTGGGTTGATCAACAAACTTACATATTTATTCAAATTGGTAGGTGCAATTGCAATACTTGCTGTCATACTCTACACTGTAGCACTGAGTCCAAAGTAGAGACGAACATGCACTCATGAACTTTATTTTCTACACAGTTGCACTAATGCCAGCTGCCACTTTTGGAAGGCTGGAAACTGACACCAAACTCCTCATTCAGCCAAAGATACGCCAAGCCAATGAGAATACATTTTCAAACACAGATGATGCATGTGGAAAATTTCATAGTTATGGAAGATACCCAAAAGGAATGACAAAAGAACTTCAAACCAAGCAACTTCAGTCAAATACTGTGGGAATCACTGGATCTAATGAAACAGTGTCAGAGGTTCCAGTTGACTCATCATCAATACCAGGCTTATGGACTATGATAGGAAACATTTTTTCTTTCGGATCTAAGAAAGAACAAGAGACATCCTGGGGTTTAACTGAAATCAGTGCATTTAAAAATATACAGTCAGAGGTTGTTCCTCTAGACAATATTTTCAGAGTATGCAAATCTCAACCTCCCAGTATACGTAATGCATCAGCAATTTCTATGTTTCACAAACACTGTGCCATTCATGTATTTCCATGTGACCAGGAATATTTTGATGTGGAGCCCAGCTTTACTGTGACCTATGGAAAGCTAGTTAAGCTACTTTCTCCAAAGCAACAGCAAAGTAAAACAAAGCAAAATGTCCTCTCACCTGAAAAAGAGAAGCAGATGTCACTGGATCAAAAAGATACTAGCTCAGGTCATAGTCAAGAATCCGGTAAGGCCTGTGTGCTACAGGTAGTCTGGAATGGACTTGAAGAATTGAAGAATGCCATAAAATATACCAAAAACATAGAAGTTCTCCATCTCGGGAAAGTCTGGGTAGGTATAAATTTTATAATTTTGGGGAAAGTTTACCTCGGGAAAGTCTGGGTGGGTATAAATTTTATAATTTTGGGGAAAATTTATGTTGCTTAAACCACCCCAAATTATGAGTTAGAGTATTGTATATATAAATCAAAAACCAATAAAAAAGAAACACTCTCTAAAGGCAGTGGGGGGGTGGCACATTTCTGCTTATAGGGTAAAGTCCCAATTTGGGTAAAGATTATATATTTTCTGGCCAAATAAACTTGGACAGGTTCAGGCCCAGAGAGGTCAAAATTACTTGCCTGAGGTTGCATAGCTAGTAAATGATAGAACTAGGATTCAAGCTCAGACAGATTGGCTCTAGGGTTCATGCTCGGCATGGAGTGCCCTACAAAGCCTCACATCTTTAATGCTTGCAGATTTGTTCCCAAGTTCTTGAAAGCAAAGAAAGGACTTGTTCCATATTGAGGAAAATGCCCAGCGTAGGCAGAGAAACATGGCATGAGATAACCTTCCTGCTGCCTGTGATGGCACCTGGACTGGAATCCACCCAGGAGCTGCTAACCCTGCTGGTTTCTGCTCTTGTAACTTGTGTATAACTGGGTGAGGAAGGGGCAGGGGTAACTAGTGTTCTTCTCCCTCATTCTGACCTCAAATATTAATGCTAAATTTGTATAATATGAGTTACCTGCCCCATTTATTTGAACCTAATTTTGAACCACTATGAAGTGAAACTTCATATTGATAAAGGGAGGAAACTGTTAGGAAAGGAAAGAAGAATAGGAAGGTAAGTTTGTCCCTTGTAGATATTTTTTACTCCCAGAGTTTTACCTGTGACTTTTATGCAAGTAACTTACAAAGCTTTAATCTCTTTGTCCTACATCATTTACTAAAGCTCCAAACCATTATTATCTGTTAGCTTTAAACTGTTAATTTAAGAGATACTACTGCATTCTCAGATTAAAAATGTAGAACTTATGCTGCACTTATGAATTACTTGGTTCTGCTATTAGATGGAAATATCCTTTGATTTCCTTGAAATCGTGTGGTAAAGATAGGTTGAAAAAGTGCTGATGGTTAAAGTCCTGGGAACCACACTGAGATAGCAGTAAGAAGTCTACACTTCCCATTCTACTTTAAAGGTTGAAGAACCATAGGCAATGAGAAGTGACAGTAGTTGAAATCGAACAGGCTTGACTTGAGAGACCAGAGTTGATCACTTGGAGATACGACTAACAAGTTAACGTTGACTTAAGCCTTTACTCCCCTGTGAAGTATGGTGATTTTTTTTTTTTAAACAGGAAATTTAATTGTTAAATGTATTAGTTCTTAGGGTATGCACCTTAGAGTTTTTATTTTATGCTTTTTTCCACCAACAAATAGTAGTTTTCATGTCTTTGAGTGCTTATATTTAAGGAGATGAGAAATTTTTAAAAAATCTTTATTGAGATAAAATTTAAAGTATATAATTCAATTTTAGTGTATTTAAAATAGTTATACAGCCATCACCACAATCTAAATTTAGAACATTTTCGTTAGTGGGTATGAGAAATTTTACCCTTTGCCTTTTACATTAAGTTTTTGTCTGGATTTAGTTTCGCCTGTAGCAAATTGCCTATGATTATCTTTAGCCATTCCAGCTTTTTCATTGGTTCTCAGCTTTCATAGATGAAGACTGCTTAAAGTTTGCAAATAAAATTTAATTTCAATGTAATTGTATCATAGTTTAAAGATGATTTTTGTAGATAGAGTCTAATACATCCATTTAAAGCTCTAATTCTGAAGAATATATAAAAAGAAGGAAAGAAATGTAGGAGGAAAATTAAAATTTTGTGATACAGTAATATCTATTGCTATAGTCTGAATGTTTATGTCCCCCCTCAAATTCATGTGCTGAAATCCTAATCCCCAAGGTTATGGTATTAGGAGGTAAGGTCTGTGATAGGTGGTTAGATCATGAGAGTGAAGCCTTCGTGAAGGGGATTGGTGCCCCTATAAAAGAGACCCAGGGGAGCTCGTTTACCCCTTCTGTAATGTGATCATACAGCAAGAATGCACTGTCTGTGAAGAGGACCCTCACCAGACACCAGATTTGCTGGCGCCTAGATCTTGGACTTCCTAGCCTTTAGAACTGTGAGAATTAAATTTCTGTTGTTTATAAGCTATCTAATTTATGACATTTTGATCTAGCAGCCTAAACAAACTATGACAACTGTGAATTATTGGGATAGCTTCTGTAATTTCACCTGACTTCATAGACGCTAACATCAATATTTATGCTATGGAATTTCTTAATCAAGCTTTGAATATATTTCTATTTTTGTCAATTTATTTTTAAATTTTAGATGCCAGATGACCTGATGAAGAGACTAAATATAGAAATGCATGCAGTAGTCAGAATAACTCCAGTGGAAATCATCCCTAAAATTCCAAGATCTCTGAAGTTACAACCTAGAGAGAATTTAGTGAGTTCAAATATTCATGTTATATCAAAATTCTTTTAGAGGTGTTTTAAAATTTCTAGTTGCTTTAGCTAAGTAATAAGGATGCTGTAGTCCTTTTTGCTAGAAGGACAAAGATGTCTTTTTTTTAATTGTGTGAAGATATATATAACATCAAATATGCTATTATAACCGTTTTCAAGTATACAATTCAGTGTCATTAATTACATTCATGATGTTGTGCAACCATTACCACTACCTATTTCCAAAATTTTTCCATCACCCTAAATAGAAACTTTGCACCTATTCAGCAATAACTCCCCATTTTCTCCTTTCCCCAGTCCCTGGTAACCTCTAATCTATATTGTATCTCTATGAATTTGCTAATTCTAGATATTTCAAGTAAGTGAAAGCATATAATATTTGTCTTATGTATCTGACTTAACATAATGGTTTTGAAGGTTCATCTCTGTTGTAGCATGTGTCAGAACTTTGTTCCTTTTTATAGCTGAATAATATCCCATTTTGTGTGTATGTGTATACATATATATACACACACCACATTTATTTATCCATTTGTCTGTTGATGGACACTTGGATTGTTTCCACCTTTTTGGCTACTGTGAATAATACTGCAGTGAACACTGGCGTACAAGTATCTGTTTGAGTTCCTCTTTTCAATTCTTCTGGGTATATACTTAGGAGTAGAATGCTGAATCATTTGGCAGTTCTATGTTTAACTTTTTCAAAAGCCAAGAAGTCTTTAATAAGTGATAAACATATTATATAGTGCCAATGCAAATATGGATAATTTTAGCTTTTAAGACATTGATATTTTTGCCATATCCATGTAAATTTTAAAAATTTCTGCCTTATTTTAGTATGAATATTGCAGCTTAAAAGAGCACTAGACTGTTTTGCTTTTCAACTCAGTTAATTCTTTGGAAACTAGCATGGTCAGGAAATGAGATACTGAACTTAATTTAAAAATATTTTTAGGCCAGCCATGGTGGCTCATACCTGTACTATCAGCACTTTGAGAGGCTGAGGTGGGAGGATCACTGGAGCCCAGGAGTTCAAGAATAGCCTGAGTAAACACAGTGAGACCCCATCTACACAAGAAAATTGAAAAATTAGCCAGCGTGGTAGCGCATGCCTGTAGTCCCAGCTGCTGAGGAGGCTGAGGCAGGAGGAAGGCTTGAGCCCTGGAGTTAGAGATTGCAATGAGCTATGATAACACCACTGCACTCTACCCCAGGCTACAGAGCCAGACCCTGTCTCAAAAAAAAACCAAAAAAAAAAAAATCTTTTTAATAGAATATTATCATATGTACCAGTTTGAGTTAGCAGTTCTCAAATAATTATAATATAGAAAAATTAGTATTGTATTATATGTTCAAGAAAGGCAACGTGATTTAATCTTTCTCTGGTAATTCAGATGATACTTTTGGATCCTTGAGATCATGATGGTCATTATGCCATGGAAGAACCAATTTAACAGAACTTTCTAGTAGATGAAATACTAGATAAGATAGCTTATATTATCTGGAAAAGAGAAAAAGAAATAGAAAAGTACCATTTCTATAACAGTATGTAATTGAGCACTCAACACATTGGCTATATAGTACACAATGCTTTATAAAATGTTTTATTTTAACTTTTTGTTTATAGGTCATGGTGTTTTTCAAATATTAGGTCCCTTATGTAAGAAAATAATAAGCCACTGGTCATTAGATGTGGGGTTTTTTGGTCCCAGTAATGGGATATATTGCAGAATTTCTTTTCTATCCTGAGTTGCATATTTGGGTGGAAGCTTTATGACATTTAGCAGGCCTCTCTGGGCTGTAATTATATCACTTGGGACATGAAAATGTTTGATTCTAGAAGAACTGGGAGTTGCTTTCTGATTCCAAAATTTTTTATTTAAATAGTTCTCATTTGTATTTTATAACTTCACTTAGATCTTTAATCCCATTGCTCAATAATATCCAAAGAAGTAACTATTTCTGTGATTTCTAAGAATGGGAAAATGATGCCTTTTCTTTGCTAGCCTACTTTAGATAGTGGTCAAAACTGACAGCAGATCCTAAGCTTGACTCTGGATGAAGAGAGAATGGAAATGGACCAGTTTGAGAAATGGTAGAATAGAGGTTTATTTTCCTAGGTAGATATTAATCATCTTTTCTATGTGAATTTTTGTTTTAATCTATATTAATGATTTTTAAAAGGTTTAAAAACTTAATTTTACTTTAAAAGTTTTAAAAATTAGCAATGTTTTTCTTAAAATTTGTATATACCTTTGAATTATTTATTACTGCTCTACTTATTGAGTATTTCAGGACTGTGAGCAGTTTAGCAGGAAAAAAAGACAAGAAACAGATATAAAGAATATCTGTAAATATAAAGAATTTATTTTTCTTATGTACAAGGACATTTGAAGGAGCTCATAGGTGGTTAAACCAAGTCATCAAGAATCTGTTCTCCTTTCGTCTTTTTCTTCTGCCATGCTTAGCCTGTAACTTTCCTCCTCTTAGATGCAAGATGCTTGCTATACTAATGGACATCATGTCTGTATTAAGGAAACAGAAGGAAAGGCACAAGGCAGAGAAGCCTTCTCCTGGCAAGGTTTCACTGCCTTTAATTAGGAAAGCAAGACCTTCCCAGGGATTGCTGACTCCTGCCATTGGCCAGAGTAATGCCACATGGATACGCGTGTACACACACATATGCATAGCTCCAAGCTGGGAATCTAGGATTATGCTTTCCTTCCTCTGTAATAGAGGGAGATGAGGGAGAATGGGGTTGGAATGGTTATTGAGTAAGCCACATTATGGTATGTGTATCACTGAGCACAGGGAAAAGGAGTATTTAAAACTTTTGACACTTAACATATATGTTCCTTCAGGCTACATTGTACTCATTGTATTAACTGTAATATCAAATCCCAGATCTGTGTCTATAGAATATGAAAATCATTCACTGGCTTTGTTTGGTAAGGTTTACATTTTATTAAAAAGATAAGATGTTAAAATAAGTGTGTTAAAGTTAAGTTCAGATATTAGGATAATTCATTATTATTCTTTTCTTTCCTCTGGCAGCCTAAGGACATAAGTGAAGAAGATGTAAAAACTGCATTCTGTTCATGGCTACAGCTGTCTACTACCACCATGCTCCCTTTGATAATATCAGAGGAAGAATCTATTAAGCTGAGCATTAAAGATGGTGGGTAAATTTGTTATTTTGACATTTTTTCTATTTAAATAGTCATACTTTTTTTTTTTTTTTTTTTTTAAGAGACAGTCTCGCTTGGTCATCCAAGCTGGAGAGCAGTGGCATGATCATAGCTCACTGCCTCAAACTCCTGGGCTCAGCTGATCCTTCTACCTCAGCCTCCTGAATAGCTGGGACTACAGATGTGTGCCATCATGCCTGCCTAGATTTTTGGGGTT
Source organism: Indri indri (assembly GCA_004363605.1). Classification (NCBI taxonomy): domain Eukaryota; kingdom Metazoa; phylum Chordata; class Mammalia; order Primates; family Indriidae; genus Indri; species Indri indri. Next base: position 99,968 of record RJWJ010001495.1, read on the forward strand.
TTTTTTTGTAGAAAGGGTGTCTCCCAGGCTGGTCTTAAACTCCTGGCCTCAAGTGATCCTCCCACTTCAGCCTCCCGAAGTTCTGGGATTATAGGCCTGAGCCGCTGTGTCCCGCCAATTGTACATTTTTAATTGTTTTTCTAACTTGTGACACATGTGAACAGTGAAATATAATAATGATAATTAAACAGTAGATTTTACATATTGCAGAATGCCTTTCATTTAAATACATTTGACATTTAAAATCTTAAATTATTGCATCTCAGTTTTAGTACTAACTCTCCATTTATTACTTTCTTTTTAACAGAGTTGAAGGAGTTTTCTCTGAGTGTAGTTCATTCTTGGGAAAAAGAAAAAGAAAAAAATATTTTTCTCTTGAGTATCAATCTGCTGCAGAAGACCACAATACAAGTAATTACATATTACCGAATATTTTATAAAATAACGTATGTTAAATGTGATTAATAATGAAGTGTGAATTTCCTTTCAACACCTTACATCCTGAAGTGTATTAGAAACCCAAATGATAAGAGTAAGGAATAACTTGATTTAAAATATTTTATTCTGTAATCTCTTTAAATTATCTATACAAGTTATTTATCCTGAATTTACAAATGAATGTCTTAGCACAATTAAGTTTCAAGAATAGAGTTGATTGTGCTAACTGGCAAATGGATCATGATTTAAAATTCTTCTATTGAAACAAAAGAAAACTTAGTTGTAGGGGTTTGATTTTAAAAATTCATTTTTTTGTGTGCAATTTTACTACACATATTTTTTGACAATTCTTAAATTCTCAGCTCTACACAAATATTATCAGATCAATTTTCTTCCAGAAGTATTTTAAGAGTGGTCTTTTGAGAATATTATTTTTTAGTTAGGCAATACATTCTTGCCATTATAGAATTGATAATGCTGTAGTCTAGTTGTTTAGAATTTCAGTGGTTTGGAAGTAGACATTATTTCTTTATTTTTGAAATATAATTGAAACAATACAATTCAGAGAAGATACAAATGTAAGAATTGTGAAAAGAACAATTGTGAAACAAATCAAAATTGCAAATAAAGATGTATCTGTTAAATGTGTTAAGAAGATGACATTCTTTCTGCATATTGACCATAAATATTTATGTTCTCTGGATGAGTAAATTGTTATTGTCAAGGGTGTTTTAAGTAATGATCTTGCATGCGTAATTTATCAATTCTCTCTGGTGTAACACAATCAGCAATTCAGTTTTCTGGGACCCTAGAAAAACAGGCAAAAGACATACTTTGAAATGTAAAACTGATTTTTCCTTGCTACTATAGGTCCTTCTAGATCCTATGGTAAAAGAAGAAAACAGTGAGGAAATTGACTTTATTCTTCCTTTTTTAAAGCTGAACTCTTTGGGGTAAGAAGTTATGGCCAAACTAGTATGTTTAAAACAGAGACATGTTTTGGCAGTATCTCTGACAGGGTTTTTATGTGTAAATATTAAAGTAGATGTTAATGTCAATGAATGATCTTACTAATGCATTAGTAGATATTTTTTCAAGGATTGTCTCTGTCTTCACACCTAGCTTAGTAATTTGCCTTATCTTCTTAGATAACTGGAAGTCTGAAGCTTATTAGAAATTTTACTTTGAAAGTTGATTTTTGAGAAGAAAGCAACTAAATATTATCCAGATCATATGTGCTTGAATAAAACAATAATTCTTGGAGCAAATAAGTGTATTTTAAAGGTTAAATGCAAAAACATTAATTGAATGTTCAAAAATATTTCAAATTAAGTTATTCCTTCACTATTTTATATTACTGCATAATTGGGATTATTTGTATTTTTATCAACATTTAGAAAAAATCTAAAAAGCTCCTCTTAGTTTATTTCTTATGCGATATGAGAATCTCATATAAACATTACCTCTTAGAATTCTTCACAGAGGCTTTTGGTAGATGTAGTAGTAGTGATTTGATTTCCTATAATAGTATTATCTGTAAATGTTTTAGTAAAAGGATTAAGCCATAAACTAAAAATGTTTCAGTATAGCACAATATTCATTAATATAAAGTAAAATCTCTTCAGACTCTAATTTTAGGAACTTATTATTTCTATTATCATAAATAAAGTAGCAGTCAGAGTCAATACGTAGGTTAAAGTTCACGTTTGTATCATCTACAGGTTGAAACTGGATTTCAAGATGATGTTTAAGCAGAAATACGTTTTCAGTTATCCCAAGTACTTCAGAAGCACCCGTTTGTCATTATGCTGATTACTTAACTAAAAGTCATCTGGGGGTGAGGGGGTGTTTGTGTGTGTTGAGACAGATTCCTTAAGGAGTTCTATTCGGGCAATACTTTTAGTTACTGCACATGTTTGAAAGTAATAAAATTAATTTTAAAAGCTGTGAATCAGATTTGGCATTAATATTTACTTTCTCTCAAGTATAGAAGCATTTCTAAGATTTTGCTCTTTTAAAATTCATTAACTAGACTGAGAAGGAAAGTTTCAGCGTTTTTTATAGGTAGATTTTTATCCTGCTTCAGTCTTTTATCGTGTAACAATTTATGTATTTTGCAGAGGAGTGAATTCCTTAGGTATATCCTCCATGGAGCACATCACTCATAGCCTCCTGGGACGCCCTTTGTCTCGGCAGCTGATGTCCCTTGTGGCAGGACTCAGGAATGGAGCCCTTTTACTTACAGGAGGAAAGGTGTGTGCTTAAAATGTGCTCATTTTCAGTAATAACTTTTCATTTCTCTTTCTTTGGGTTTTGGTCAACTAATATAGGGTTGTTAATACAAGATATGGAAAGCATTCCTTTATTTACTTATATTTTTGTGTGCCTGCTATTAGGTATTAGGGGACTGAAAATGAATAAGACTGACATTTTTCCTGTCCTTTTTCTGTGTCAATTGATACAATTATATGATTTTTCATTTTTAGGCTATTGAGAGGGTGCTGGTAGGGTTGGTTGACTTTCAAATGTCGAACCAGCCTTGCATACCTGTAATAAATCCCATTTGGCCGTGGCATATCATTCTGTACACATTACTGAGTTCCATTAATATTTGTAAAAGTTCTGTTGAAATTTTTTGCATCTCAGTTTATGAGAGATAATAATTTGTAGTTTTCTGGTTTTGTGCTGTCTTTGTCTGGTTTTGCTATCAGGTAATACTGGCCTCTTAAAATGAGTTGGGAAGTATTCCCTCCTCTTTTGGTGGGGGGAAGAGATTGTATAAAGTTAGTGTTCTTTCCTCTTTAAATGTTTGGTAAAATCTCCAGTGAAACCATTTGGGCCTGGTCATTTCTTTATTAGTTTTTCAATTATAAATTCAATTTCCTTAATGGTCATAATACCATTCAGGTAATCTCTTTCATCTTAGCTGACTTGTAGTTGGTAGTTTTCAAGGAATTGGTCTATTTCTTCTAAGTTGTTGAATTTATCAGCATACAGCTGTTTGTGGTATTCTCTTATTATCCTTTTAATGCCCACAGGATCTGTTGTCATACCTGTTACCTGATACTGATGATTTATATCTTCTCTCTCTCTCTTTTTTCTTTTTTTTTTTGAGACAGGATCTTGCTGTGTTGCCTGGATAGAGTGCAGTGGCATCATCATAGCTCACTGCAACCTCAAACTCCTGGGCTCAAGCAATCTTCCCATCTCAGCCTCCCAAGTAGCTCAGACTATACGCACACACCACTGCACCCAGCTAGTTTTTCTATTTGTTGTAGAGATGAAGTCCTGCTCTTGCTCAGGCTGGTCTCATAGCAATCCTCCAACCTTGGCCTCCCAAAGTGCTAGGATTACAGGCGTGAGCCACCGCACCTGGCAGTCTTCTCTTTTTAATCTTTGCCAGTCTTAATCTAGGTTCCCTGTCTATTTTAAGAGCTTACACTCTTATTCTCTACTGATGCAATATTGTTTCCAAGAGTACAATGTGGTCTCTGTGAGTGTTTGTGCTTTTTTAATTCAAAAATTGCACACCTGTCATCCCAGCTACTCGGGAGGTTAAATGGGGAGGATTGCTTGAGCCCAAGAGTGCAAATCCAGCCTGGGCCAACTTGGCGAAAGCTAAAAAATAAATTAATTAAGTAAACAGAATAAATAAAATATAGCAGGTACTCTGTGTGTATCTGAATTATCCATGTCAAGTTTCAAAAATGCATCATTGTGGTAGAATATTTATTTTGGAAACACGATATCCTACTGCCTCAGTAACCAGACTTTCACAGTCTCACCTAGGGGTAGCATAGTTAGTAGGAAGAACAAGCAGAAGACCTGTATTTGACTCCCTCCTCTGCCATGTACTTACTGGCTATAACTTCAGGCAGTTAAGTTTTAGTGGCTCATCTGTGCTCTTTAGGATTAACTTCACTTAAGGGAGATAATATGTATGAAAGAGCTTTGTAAACTAAGAAGTACTGTACAAAGTGAATTACTTTGAGTCAGGAGAAAAGGCCCCTGACTAAGCAAGTGATGATGACAAATGGGGCCTATACCTAGCACCCATCATTTCTTTACTCTTTGGAGCCGTTGACTTTAAATATATGTGCAATTCTGTAAACTATAATAATGGTAGTATTTGTTGAGTGCCTCCTAAATTTCAGACTTTGCATATCAAGCTTGGTTGTTTTCTAGAGTGCAGTAATGAAAACAAAATATTAGAACTACACTAGCAGGGCTGTTAGAGCTAGACAAACGACAGTAGTAAGCAATAACGGTAGATTGAGGGAAGTCTCTGATATTAAAAGAACTATAAAAACCTACCAGTGTTCAGCCTTTCTAGGGGCCACTATGGCGATGTTAATATGTATACCTTTTGATGTAGTAATTCCACTTCTAAGAGTATAATCTGACACATAAGTAAACTTGTATGTATATCGATGTTTATTTTACCTTTATTTATAATGGTTAAAAATTGGAAGCAACGTAAATATACACCAGAAGGGATTTGTTAAAGATACTGTGGTTCAATACATCCCCCCATGGTGGTGTACTAAGGAGCCAGTGCAGCTGTGTATTTGTTGACATGGAAAAAGGAAAATGATTTATTGTTAGGTAAAAAATAAGATTCTGAAGCCTCATGAATACTATAATCCCGTATTTATAAATGTACATAAAATGGGTGTGGCGTGTCTGGAAAGATGGTAAACAATTGATGATGGTTACCTCTGTGTGGTGGGATAATTACAGAAATTTTTTTTTACCTTTCTTTACTAAGTATTTACAATTTTGTATTTTTACATTTTTGTATAATGAGGAAAAAAAGAAAGCTTTTACTTGGAAAAAAAAGTGTACATTTGACTGGGCATGATGGCTCACGCCTGTAATCCTAGCACTCTGGGAGGCCAAGGTGAGAGGATCACTTGAGGTCAGGAGTTCAAGACCAGGCCCGAGCAAGAGTCAGACCCCATCTCTACTAAAAATAGAAAAAATCAGCTAGGCATGGTGGTGTGTGCCTGTAGTCCCAGCTACTCGGGAAGCTGAGGCAGGAGGAGCACTTGAACCCAGGAGTTGGAGGTTGCTGGGAGCCAGGCTGATGCCACGGTACTCTAGTCTAGCCTGGGCAACAGAGCGAGACTCTGTCTCAAAAAAAAAAAACTGTGCATTGGATTAAAACCAGTCTAGAGCCATTTAATATAAAAGTAAACAGTTCTGTCTACCTTAATAGTCACTGCAGGTTGCAGCGTACACTAATTGGCGGTCACAGGAATGACTGTGAATCACTAAGAAACTGTTAATTAAAATTAATTAATTTAAGATAATAGGAAAATGGGTTATAAATTTTTCCATTAAAAATAGTTGAAGTTAGGCCGGGCGCGGCGGCTCATGCCTGTAATCCTAGCACTCTGGGAGGCCAAGGCGGGAGGATAGCTTGAGCTCAGGAGTTCGAGACCAGCCTGAGCAAGAGTGAGACCCTGTCTCTACTATAAATAGAAATAAATTAGCCAAACAACTAAAAACATATATAGAAAAAATTAGCTCGGCGTGGTGGCACATGCCTGTAGTCCCAGCTTCTCGGGAGGCTGAGGCAGAAGGATCGCTTGAGCCCAGGAGTTTGAGGTTGCTGTGAGCTAGGCTGACGCCATGGCACTCTAGCCCAGGCAACAGAGCGAGACTCTGTCTCAAAAAAAAAAAAAAAAAAAAAAGCAGTTGAAGTTAGATGAGAATAAGTTTCATTTATCTAGAAAATTTATTTAATGTTCATATTATTTCCTTCTGGTAATAATTACTAAAACATTACCTGTTTTTAAAGGAAAAAAATTTAAATATTAGTGATTGTTTTAAGTAAGAAATTATAAAAAATAAATTATATGTCTATTTTCTATCTGTGCACTATAATGAACATAGGATATAGCCGACTCCTAGCACATTAGCAACTTAAAGGAAGAGAGCTGTATTTCTGTAACTCCTGCATACTCCACACAGCAACTAGACTGAGGTATACTTATTAACTGAGGAGTCTGAGTCTTTGTGGTTGCCACAATGACAGAAGCTATTTCTGTGGTTGAATATATTGGGAGCTCTCATGAAACAATTATTTTCTAGGGAAGTGGAAAATCAACGTTAGCCAAAGCGGTCTGTAAAGAAGCATCTGACATCTTGGATGCCCACGTGGAGATAGTTGACTGTAAAGCTTTACGAGGTATGAGTATAGTAACATGCTACATAAATCCTTTCTTTGGTACAAAGACAGAAATGTTGTTATTAATGCTGTTAATCTGATAAATACAAATATCATCTAATCTTTACTTTTTCTGTTCATTTAGTTGTTGAAATTTCTTAGAAATTTTAAGTCTTTGGCTTTCTAATGTTTTGATAAAATTTCCAAAACTCCCCATATTTGATGGAGGCGTATTTTTTTTCCTAGCCAGAATTCATTGTAGACAATATTCCTGGAAATGCCAACTTACACCACTCTGAGAAAGTTAGTATTTAGAATATACTGTAATGGTATAAATGATCTCTGAATTGCTATGGGAAACTGGTAGGGTGGTTGCCTCAGGGGAGGGAAAGTAGGTGGCTTTGAACAATGAGGAGAATTACAATTTACAGTTTTTAAAATCCTTAGCATTTACATTATTATCTATTCAATTAAATTAACTTGAAACAGTTAGTATTTCCCCCGTGGCTGCCACTACCATAGAGTCCCAACTGGTCATTATACTTTCAGTCTTTTACCTAGTGTATGATGAGAAATGAAATAGTCTTTGAAAACCCATCACTTCATTTTCTGTAAAGGTGGTTTTTGAGACACTGTCCATCTCTGAGTCCTGCTGGAAGCCTCATGTGAAAATTTTAATTTAGACCTAAGTAGTAGGAGGTCTTTACATAGGGCTTATGAATTTGTATGCTTTCTGTTCTTTGAAAATTAACTTTGAACTCACCAGAAAGTTTGAAGCCAAATTTGTGATTCAAATATAGCAACTCTAGGATCTCTAGGCAACTACATTTGTGTTTGATTTTACCGAAATCTTGACCCTTTACTGTCATTTATGTTTTCCCACATCCAGTTTTTATTTTACTATTTTGTTATAACCCATCTGAAATTCTCTATGGAGTGAGACTGTGTATAAATAAATGCATACATACGTACAGAAATTAAAATAGCAAACTCCTTTTCTTAGTTTTATAAAATTTGGCACTTTACTGAGTCCTTTGAGATGGTATGTATTGAACAATGTCAATAATTGACAAGTTTTTGTGATTGGTATATTAACAAAGTGTAGATTGAATTTTCATTGTTAAATCAATATTGAGCTTTTCTAATGCTTTCAAAAAGGCAGCCTGAACTTCCCCAGCACTGAAATAACATTGAGACCATTTCATATCTTCTATATCAAGGAAGAAGGCTTGAAAACATACAAAAAACCCTGGAGGCAGCTTTCTCAGAGGCAGCGTGGAGGCAACCATCTGTTGTTCTGCTGGATGACCTTGATCTTGTGGTTGGACAGCCTGCCGTCCCGGAACACGAGCACAGTCCTGACACTGTGCGGAGCCAGCGGCTCGCACACGGTAATGCATCCACTACTGGCTTAAGGCCTTTTTCTTTTGTCAGTCAGGATTTTTAGTCTTCGTGGTAAATCTGCTCTCTTCAGGGAATAGCGTGTTTATGTTAAGTGTTGTTTTTGAGGCCCCTGGTAGCATTTTTTACAACTGTTTTTTATTAGCGAAATTGGTAGAGTAAGAAAAGTATGGAAATTCTGCATGTTCAGGTTTAGTCTTTGGGGTCTTTTCATTCTACTTTACTTATTAGAAATTGTCTAATTTACAGATTTACTCTTGCTTTTGTTCATTTAAGAAATATTTGTGTTCTCAAAGACTAGGAGAAGGAAGAGAAGTAAACAATTTGAGTACAGAGTAATAACGATAATGGTGACTACCATGTATCAAATGCCCTTTCTAGGTTAGGGATTGCTTTGTACTCCACATGCATTTATTCTCCTGGTTTTACAGGTCAGTAAGTGGAAATTCAGAGAAATTAAATAATTTGACCAGGGTGACCAACTAGGAGGCGATAGGATATACTGTGCTGGAAGTGTGTACAGGGTACTGTAGGAGCATATAACCTAAATTGAGGGTGAAGTGGGGTAAGAAGTTATCAGGGAAGGCTCTTTGGAGGAGTTTATAACTGAGCTGAGTTTTGATGGAGGAATAGAAATTGGCTTGAAGGAATTTCATGCTAATGAAGAAGCAAAAGAAGTGTGGTCTACAGGCAAAGGCACAGAGGTACAAGACATCATGCTATATTGAGGAAGACTCCATTGCCTGGAGCTTAGAGTGCAAGGAGAGGACTGGTGGGGAGAAGAGGTTGGAGGGTTTGGCAGCATTGAGCTGCCTCAAGGTTTTCAAGAGCCAAAATGATACAAAATGTAACCACAGTGGCTTGTGTTATTATTACCTAGCGTTAATCTCAAATTTTGAATTCTATAGCGTCTGTAAAACTAGTGTTGCTAGTGTTACACTAGACCTTAAAACACTGGATCTGTTAGTCTAGTGTTTAAGGGAGTACTGTGGATTTCTAGGTGTGGACTCAAATATACATTGTAAACGCATGTTTCAGTTCTGACTTTCTCGTACCAAACCTTGCAAGACCCGGTATGGAAAGAGGTTGTTCAGGAAGTCAGGAATATGAGTTGTATTTTGCTTAATAAACAAAAAACAATATGGAAATTTATCATCCTTCTAGGATTTTCACTTGCATTGTAAGATCCAGGAGTAGAAAACCTCTCTACACATTGCTCTGAGTATACAGTCCAAGTGTACAGTACCTCCCTCCTATCCCTCCATTAAGAGCCTGGCCCATATTAGGTCCTCAGTAGACAAATCAATGTCTGAATGGATGGATTAATTTTTTAAAGGCACGAAGGAGCTATACGATACATACTCCACCCTAAAGCTCAATGTTAGGGTATCATTATTTTTAATGAATGTATAATTTTAAAATTTTGTGTTTCTTTTTCATGAGCTTTTACATGATATTGCTTAATTCTAGCTTTGAACGATATGATGAAAGAGTTTATTTCCATGGGAAGTTTGGTTGCACTGATTGCCACAAGTCAGTCTCAACATTCTCTACATCGTTTACTGGTTTCTGCTCAAGGAATTCACATATTTCAGTGTGTCCAACATATTCAACCTCCTAATCAGGTAATATATTACTTGTAAAGAGTATTGAAATATGTCCCTTTTATCGAAAGTATTTGTTTATTTTATTAATGATTTATGGCTTTAAACTTATGCTTCTGTTAATGATCTTAAGGATATTTAAAAGTTAACATCTGGTACATATTGTGCTAGAGGCACAAATTATAATTTACAACTAGCTGAAATGTTAGTATGTACTCTCCAAGGAAATTACTTTTTTGAAAACAGCATTTCTTCTGAATGAGAAAAAGCAGTGAGAAATACAGATAGATGTGTTTTAAAAATTTGATTACACATTTTTTTCCACCAGCACATACAGCCCTTAGTCCCCTTGGGAGACTCATGCTCATGAGGGTTTTTGTGGCAGTAAGCTGAAAGAAGTATGGTCAGGCATATTTAAAATTCTTGTTTAAAATTCTCACCTAGCATCTACCCTAAATATTCAGACCCTGTGCTGATTAACTTATTGAAGAACAAAGGTAATATACCTATTATTAAGTATAACAGAATGATAGTGATGTTGGTCATTGAATATATTTTTAGAAATAAGTTTTATATGAGCCAAAAAAACTGCTCTTAAAGGAACCATATATCACTGGAAATGCTTCTTATTGGAGAAAGAAATGGCAATCATTTATCAATGTGATTTTTTTTGCAACTTTATTGAGATATAATTGAAGTACACCAAACTCACATTATTTAAAGTGTACAATTTGATCAGTTTTAACATATGTCTATACCATGAAACCATCACCACAGTTAAGGTAACAAACATTTCTATCACTCTCAGCAGTTTCCTAGCGCCCTTTCGCAATCCATCCCTCCCCCATTCCATCCCCAGGCAATCACCAGTCTGCCTTCTGTCACAATAGATCATGTCAACTTGATTCTTCTCCAAATATATGTACTAAAATGTACAATTGTATAAAATCAGAAATTAGAATTTTGTGTTTTTTCTTTAGGAGCAAAGATATGAAATTCTACATAATGTAATAAAAAATAAACTGGACTATGATATAAACAAATTCACTGATCTTGACCTGCAGCATGTAGCTAAAGAAACTGAAGGCTTTGTGGCTAGAGATTTCACAGTGCTTGTGGATCGAGCTATACATTCTTGTCTCTCTCATCAGAATATATCCAGCAGGGAAGGTATGTTTTACTATTAAAAACTGAACTTGAAATCTGCTTTTTATTGTGGAGAAATGTAATTGTAGTAAGGCAAGAATTAAATACATTCCATTGTAGTATTTGAATAAGCAGTTATTTGAGTCCGAAATTAGCATTTTTAGCTAAGATGATGGCATATTTTGAAAATTCATACGTTAAAATATGACTACCAAAAGAAGTTTTGTTTATTTTTAAACAGAATTAGTTTTAACAACATTGGATTTCCAAAAGGCTCTTCAAGGATTTACTCCTGCATCTCTGCGAAATGTCAACCTGCATAAACCTAGAGACCTGGGCTGGGATAAGGTTGGTGGGTTACATGAAGCTCGGCAGATACTTGTGGATACTATCCAGTTACCAGCCAAGGTACTTTTTAAAAAAAAGCAAATGCTTAACTCCCAGAAGAACCACCGGATCATTGGCTTTGGCTTTATGTGTTTGCTTGCCCAGTCTCATTTTGATTCAACAAATATTTCCTGAGTTGCCAAATAAATGTCCAGCATTATTTTAGGTACTTTAGCAGATTTGTGAAAATATTTGATATACTCCTTGCCCATAGAAATGTATAATGGAAAGCTGGGGCGATAGTTACAGTAAATACATTTTGATGTGAATTTTATAATTCTGTTTTGCTTGAATCATTCAGATTGTACTAAAGCAAGATGAACCATCTGCCATGATTTAAACAGAAATATCTAGGAATAAGCTAGGAGGTGGACAAGTCATCTAGGTCCACAGGACTGGTGGATTAAGCTAGATTTCCAGACTCTTGGTGTTAGTCCTCACAAGACAGAGTTGGCAGGCAGCATAGAACAGGCAAATGGCAGGATAAAGGGGACAGATGTAGATTGTTCCTCAGAAGATCAGATGGCAGAGTCTAGGAGATAGTGTGTTTTGAGTCACAGATCTGAGAGGCAAGGATCATTGCATGAGATCAGAGACTCATGCAAATAGGTAAAAAAATATATATATATATGGGCGAGTAAGCACCTTGAGTTACTGTATGACAACTCCTGGGAACAGTGACCATAGGGTCCTGGGACATGCTGAGTGGAGCCCAGGACAGTGGATTAAGCCTGTGTGAGAGAACATGGACATGAAGTACCAGCCATCAGGATTCTGACCCAGATGCCAGGGCTGGGCATCAAGCATTAGTATCCAGAGACAGTCCGTGGAGACTGTATGCATTAACTACTGACTTTGGGGCCTCGTTCAGATTAGAACGGAGGTAGAAGTGAGTTGGAACCTCGTCAGCAGGTGGAACTAAAGAGGCATACCGAATAAAGGAGAGCAGGATATTGCTGATGACAGTAACCTCGTGTTTGGTTCACCTGTTCAAAACGTTCTGCTCTCTGAGCAGTTGGATTTAGAAGGTAATTGAGAAGCATTTAATCACTAATTTAGCCTGGAGACTCTTGGGAGATTTTCACTGTCTTTGATTGAATGTATTTGAATATACACAGCTACCATAACATGCCCCATTTAATTATATAAGCATAAGGTGGTATACTTGTTAACAAGACTGGGGTTTATTTGTTTTTAACGTAGTTCTTTTATAATGTTTTTTTAAAAAACAGGAAAAGTTGAAAGAAGTTCTGATGGAATTATATGCATTTTATCTAGAATGTATTCCATGGTTCAATTGGGAAAAACCCGTGGTAGTTTCTTTGAGTTCATTTATTATTTTTAGTAGGAATTTTATTTTCTACTGTTGTGTTTGCTGTTGATAAAGAAAGGTAGCAGTTATCACCATCTGAATACTTTTTTCTATACATTGATCTTTTGCTGCTACTTAGTCATTTCTGTTTAAACTTGACATCTTTTTCATATTTTTTTATATTTCTCAGTATCCAGAATTATTTGCAAACTTGCCCATACGACAAAGAACAGGAATACTACTGTATGGTCCTCCTGGAACAGGAAAAACCTTACTAGCTGGAGTCATTGCTCGAGAGAGTGGAATGAATTTTATTAGTGTCAAGGTATATTGTGCATTTATCTTTTTTTTATTGTGGTAAAATTTACATAACATGCAAATAACCATTTTAAAGTGTACAATTTAGTGGCATTTAATGCATTCACAATGCTGTTCAGCCACCATCTCTCTCTAATTTCAAAACGTTTTCATCCCATTTTTTCTTCTACTCATCCCCTGGCAACCATTAATCTGCTTTCTGTCTCTTATGGATTTTCCTGTTCTGTGTATTTCATGTAAAAGGAATCATGCAACATGCAACCTTTTGGGTCTGGCTTCTTTCGCTTAGTGTAATGTTTTCATGGTTCTTCCAGGTTATAGCATGTATCAGTACTTCATTCCTTTTCATGGCTGAATACTATTCCATTGTATGTATATGCCACACTTTGTTTATCCATTTATCCTTGGTGAACATTTGGGGTATTCCCACCCTTTTTTTTAAATTTCATAATATTAATTAAAGGGTACAGGTGTTTTTATTACATGGATATTTTGTATGATACTTAAGTCGGCGCTTTAGGTGTGCCCATCGCCAGAATAGTGTTCATTGTACCCAATAGGTAAGTTTTTATCCCACATTTCCACCTTTTGACTATTACGAATAACATTGCTATAAACATTCGTATACAAATTTCTGTGTAGACATATGTTTTCATTTCTCTTGGGTATAAGCGGAGGAGTGGAATTGTTGGTCATAGGGTAATTCTCTATTTAACTTTTTGAGGAACCCCCAAACTGATTTTTGTAGCGACTGTACCATTTTACATTCCCACCAGCAATGTATAGGGGTTCCTGATTTTCCACATCTTCAACACCGTTTATATTTCTTGATTGTGGGTTAGTCTCATATTTGGAAGCTGGAAGGAGCGGTGATCTATCTGTTAAAGCTGTATGAAATTGAGTAATGAGCCACCTCTCTCATAGAGCTTATTACATTCTTGCTTAAAGGCAAATGCTCATGCATTGTGAATAGAATTATGCATTTATATTTAGATAAAGGGCAAACTGTACTTAAAGGCAGAAGAAAACCTAGAAGAGTAGAGGCTGGAGACCATAGTGAGGCTGGAAGCTGGGCTTTTTATGGTTCTGTTACTCGTTGGCTGTTTCTTACCCTTGCTGTGTCACACTAGGTCTAGGTTTTTTTCAGGTACAAGGTGAGTGTGGCAATTAAGAGACATGCTAGCAGATCATTTTGGATAATGTCTCACAGTCCACCACTGGAATGTCATTGTGGTCTGGGGTCCAGTATCTTAGTTGTACAGTTTTAACACACCAGCAATATTAATTTATCAAAGGGTGATTAGATTCCAAGGCAAAGGAATCATATATTCTATCCTTATTTAAAATTGGTTTATAATCTGAAAGCCAGCTTAGTAATTTATAGTAGGGTTTTGCCTACCCTCTGTTATCACATGGTTTTTTGTGAGCTGGATATAATGGGTACCCTGGCAATAGTGGAGAAACACTAAAACTTTAAAATTTTCCTATCTTCCTTTTTCTGGATTCTGGGGAAACTATGACCATATTCTTCTTTTTATACTTGCTCTAAAATGTGGTTTCACTGTTTTTTTTAAAACATACAATTTTTAAGATTGAAGCTTATAGATTATTCCATTAGGGAGGACATCCCCTTTAGGAAATTATCAAATTACAATTTGGGCTGAGTTCCCAGTGGGAAGATTTCAGTAGGAAGCTAATTCTCTCTGGGTGGCTCAGGATGGATCCTAGGAGGCGTACATCAAAGATAGGTGTCCTTTGCTGACACCATTATGTTACCTGTTCCTATTATTTCACCTTAGTTATTAATATTTCTTGTAACCTCCTCTAATCTTATAGTCCCTGACTCTATTGAGGAAATATAATTAAATAGTAATAATATATTAATAGATGTCTAGATGGCTGTGTATTAGAAATTAGTTATTTTGGTCACACATCCCGATCAGTATTTGGTCTTTTGGAGGTAGTGATTTTTTTACTGGAAATCACTTTAGGACCTATTCAGTTTTTTAAGAGACCCAAATTTAAGGAAAGACTATTCTCATTACTGATTTTGCTATATGTAGTCAAGTTTTTCTTTGAAAGGTTTTTCAGTTGCCTTTTAGGAAAGATGATATATTGTTCAACTCCTGTCCAAATAAATTGGTTTCAGTAATTGAAAATGCTAATTAAAGTAAGTCATGTCTCTACATATTTTTCGGAATCTCCAAAGATTTGAGATAGATGGGACTTTGTCCCTTTTTAAATCGTTCATTTCTCCACTCAACAAATGATTATTCAGTACTCATGTGGCAGGCACTGTTTTTGGCACTGGAGATTCAGCAGTGAACAAAACTGCCTTTTTGGAGTTTATGTTTTACTAGTGGAGAGAGGCAAAAACCAGATAGACACATCTAATATATAATGTACTGTCAGGTAGTGCTAAGTACCATGTAGGAAGAAAAGCAGGGTAAGGAGGTATAGAATAACAGGTGGAGTTCTCCAGCAAGGTTTTTCTGAAGAGGTGGCATTTTGGCAGAGATCTGAATGAAATGAAGCAATGGGCCATGAATATCTGGAGACAAATGTTCTAGGCAGAAGAAACATCAAGTGTAGAACCTGTGGTATGATACTTATTCCAGCACACATTACTTTTTAAAATATATTTAAGAGACATTCATTTACTCATAATAAAAATTTTCTATGATTTATTTAGACTTGGTAAAACATCAAAGTTATGTTTTCTTTTTAAATAATTTTATCTCAATTCTGATTTTATTTTACCAGGGGCCAGAGTTACTCAGCAAATATATTGGAGCAAGCGAACAAGCTGTTCGGGATATTTTTATTAGGTTGGTTCCCTGTGAATGTTTTTTTAAGTAACTGACTCCATGATTGTTCATCAGTCAATGCTTTTGGGTCTTGTTGTTTTGAAGAACTGATGTTTGAAACCTCTGATTTATGTGAATTATTAATAAATTAGAAGACAATGATTCTGTTTCACCAAATGCTACTTAAATATAAAACATTTTAGATATTAAATTATGTAAATTATTTGGTTTTATATTTCTAATAGAAATATTCCTGAAAGTGAGATGAGTGGTTATTCAAAGAATTCTCTGTAGGTCCTTATATGAAGCAAATAATTACCCCTAATTTATCTCTAATTTTTAAAAATTCTGAATTCCTTTTTTCCCAGTCCTAATTTATAAATCAAGATTCCATATGGCCGATTTAACAGAAGGGTATAACTATTACCGCATATTTATAAAACTGCATATGAATACAAAAGATAATATTTAAGGGAGAAAATAATTATCCAGATGTGATAGGATTATGGGGGTGTTTAAATTGAAAAGTTAACTTTGTTCCATTTTTCTAAAAATTTTATTATAAAAGTATGCGATTAAGAGAATATATATAAGCCAGATGTGATGGCTCATCCCTGTGCCTGTAATCCCAGTACTTTGTGGGGAGGATCGCTTGAAGCCCCATTCTCTATGTTTGAGACCAGCCTGGGCAATACAGTGAAACCCTGTCTCTACAAAAAATTAAAAAATTAGCTGGGCATGGTGGCCCGTACCTGTAATCCCAGCTACTCTGGAGTCTGAGGCAGGGGGATCACTTGAGCCCAGGAGTTTGAGGTTACAGTGAGTGAGCTGTGGTTGTGCCACTGCACTCCAGCCTGGGTAACAGAGTGAGACTCCATTGTTTAAAAATAAATAAATAAATAAATAAAACAAATACATAAATATATTTATACATATATCTGAGATTACTTTGCAAACTCTGAATTTATGAGCTTACTTAAATATGAATTTAAATATTTAAATATGAAATGTTGTTTGTTTTTCCCAGAGCACAGGCGGCAAAACCCTGCATTCTTTTCTTTGATGAATTTGAATCCATTGCTCCCCGAAGGGGTCATGACAATACAGGAGTTACAGACCGAGTAGTTAACCAGTTGCTGACTCAGTTGGATGGAGTAGAAGGCTTACAGGGTAATAATTAGAAATACAGAAATACACCGTTATAACAAAATTTTACCAGGTTTTACTAAAAAAAAAATTCTTTTTTCCTCCAGGTGTTTATGTATTGGCTGCTACTAGTCGCCCTGACTTGATTGACCCTGCCCTGCTTAGGCCTGGTCGCCTAGATAAATGTGTATACTGTCCTCCTCCTGATCAGGTGACAATTTCATATTTAGAGTCCAAAACCCAACAAATGCTACACTCTTTCCTTGTGAACTTTACTTCTGCCAGGTAATAGCAATTGTCCTTAGAAGACCAGCTTTCTTAGGCAAAGGCTTTAGTCAGTTTGCTCAAAGCATAAAAAGATTGTGAATTAGATGCAAAGCCTTTCTGTGGCCCAGCCATTTCCATGCAAGTCTGAAAACTTTATAATCCTTCAGTGTTGGCTAATTGGAAAAAAAGGCAAGGAACCTAAAGTGTTATGTGTCCATGTTCTCTGTTCAAAGATCACGTACCCCATTATCCTGTCAAAAAAAGCATATGAATAGTAAGCATGTATGCAGGTTTCATAGAGATACGATTTTCAACTGTTTCTAGTCCTATGTTGTTCCAAATCTTGTTTTCAAATTAGAAACTAATGAAAAGATGAATGAAAGAACAGATAGACAAATGAATAGGCAAAGGTATAAAATATCTGAATATGTGTCATATGTAGCTATTATTTAAATTATTTTAATTTTCCTTTTGAAATACTTTCTTGACACACTTGCCGAAATCTGGAGAATAAGCATTGTCTGAATAAGAAATTTTTTACGCCGAATAGTTAAGAATGTTGATTTTCATTCATTTTACTACCTGCGTTCCTTCTGTTAGGGACAAAGTTCCAAGGAAGATAAATAATATACTGTTGGTACATTTCTCAACTTACTTGTAAAGCTTATTAGATGTGTAAAGTTAATTTATGAAAAAAATCATAAGATACACAGTTGAAGATGATATTTAATTTTATTTTTTATTTGTTAAATGAATTCGTTTTTCTCCCTTCAGGTGTCACGTCTTGAAATTTTAAATGTCCTCAGTGACTCTCTACCTCTGGCAGATGATGTTGACCTTCAGCATGTGGCCACAGTAACTGACTCCTTTACTGGAGCTGATCTGAAAGCTCTACTTTATAATGCCCAGTTAGAGGCCTTACATGGAAGGCTGCTTTCCTGTGGACTCCAGGTAAGTCATATGAGAAGATTGTTATTATGACATTTTGTGAATGATAAGAGCAGTTCAATGTCAAAATTTCAACCTTAAAAAATACTATTTTTAACAACTTTGGGAAAACTGTATAAAAATTTAAATTGGCAAGGCATAGTGGCTCACACCTATAATCCTAGCACTTTGGGAGGCTGAAGTGGGAGGATCACCTGAGCCCAGTAGTTGGAGGCTACAGCAGTGAACTATGATGACGCCACTGCACTCCAGCCCAGGCAGCAGAGTGTCAAAAAAAAAATTTTTTTTAATTTACCTTTAGTTGAATGTTCCATAGTTGGAACATGGATTTTGCAGAGAATTTAAAATTACAAGGAGTTTGATGTCTACTTCTTTAACATTACCGTGATATTGGCAAAATTATGTTGATGTTTGAAAGTATATTATTTAATTTGAGATGTCTTGAATTAGATAATATAAATAGAAAAATAATTAGAGTTTTTAGGTTTTTGGTTTTTTTTTAGGTCCCCAGCTTTTCATGGATTTAGTTTATTTTGTACTTTAATTTAAAAAAAAATAATCAGTTAACATCATTGTCCCAGTCTGACCAATAGGAGCCCTTTTTGGATAGTTCCTGTATCCTTATGATATGTCCTCATCATTCTTTGATCACTTCCTTACTTCCAGATACAATCAGATGTTCTTGGTTTATCTTACATTTTCTGTATCCTGTCCCTTAGGATTAGCTTTTTCTCTAAGGATAGTTATTTTGATTTTAATTTTTATAGTAGATAATTTTTTTTTTTTTGGAGGCAGAGTCTCACTCTGTTGCCCTGAATAGAGTGCCGTGGCGTCAGCTTAGCTCACAGAAACCTCAAACTCCTGGACTTAAGCAATCCTTCTGCCTCAGCCTCCCAGGTAGCTGGGACTACAGGCATGCGCCACATGCCCGCCTAATTTTTTCTACATATTTTTAGTTGTCCAGCTAATTTCTTTCTATTTTTAGTAAAGTTTTTGCTGCATGCCTCAAAACCACTAGAGAATTAATAAGAGCTTTTTGAAAAATACCTTGAGTCTCCTTGTATTGCTCTATTAGAATGCTGTCAATGTTTATTACTTATTTCTGAGTTGTGAATTATTTAGATCTTTAAGCTAATTGTCCTTTTATATATTTTAGGATGGAAGTTCCAGCTCTGATAGTGACCTAAGTCTGTCTTCAATGGTCTTTCTTAACCACAGCAGTGGCTCTGATGATTCAGCTGGAGATGGAGAATGTGGCTTAGATCAGTCCCTCGTTTCTCTAGAGATGTCTGAGATCCTTCCAGATGAATCAAAATTCAATATGTACCGGCTTTACTTTGGAAGCTCTTATGAATCAGAACTTGGAAATGGAACCTCTTCTGATTTGGTATCTTGTGCGGTCGCCATTACACAGTTCTGAAATATAAAGCTGTATGTTGGTGTAAAGTTGGACAGTGATTTATCTCCTAACCAGCCCCACATGTTCTTTCTGGTTGGTTGGTTCTTCAGTAAAATAGTCTTGTTGTTCTCACTTACACTAATTAGTAATTTTCATTCTTTGTTACAATTTTTAAGACAGGGCTGGGAGCAAGGGAGAACCAAAATAGTGCGTGGTTGTGATTACGCTTTGGTTTCTTTCAGGTTTATCTCTCTTCGTTAGTGATTTTAAAACATCTTTAGTAGCAGATCTATTTTATGGTAAACTTAAATTCTATTATTACAGAAAAGTTGAGGGTAATGAGAAATTTGATATAATAATGTCAAAAATTTCTGATAAAATGCTTTGTTTATGATAATTTCATGGAAGGTAACAGTGAAAAATAGTAACAATGTCTCAACAAGGAAAATGTTTAGATTAAATGTGAGCAATGTCACTGTTCTACTAGCATTTAACACATACCCTTCAAAATTAATAGTGTTCCACTGTTACTTTATTGGTACGTACAACATTTTTACATATATTTACTTATATTTTTCCTGTTTTTTGTACATTTACTTTATTAATTCAGGTTTTAAAAATATAAAAGCAACCTATTTTTATTCCCAAGAATAGTAAGGTGTTGTTTCAATTCTAGTCTTTAATTCTGTTTTCTATTCTTAACTTCTATCTAGAAATGTTCCAGAACCTTAGTGTAATTTTATTTACTGAAAACTAAAAGTAAGGCTCATTTGTAATCTATCCTTGGGCATTAGTGTGTTAGATTTAAGTAACAAAGCAAAAAAAAGAAAACCTGTTATAGCAGTTTTCACTTTATGGTGGTACTAGATAGATATCAGTGAACCTTTATATAATAGAATATGAGCTTTTAAACTTTCTTAATTTTAGTTAATTAAAATGTGAATGTAACTACGTTAAGGTTTTATTGCTTAAGATTTTTAGTTTTTATCTTTGGTAAATACATGGTTTTTTCTCTCTCTTCTTTTCCCCTCGCCCCTCTTCCTTGCTTCTTTCTTTCATTACTGTAACTGACCATGCAGAGTTCACAGTGTCTCTCTGCACCAAGTTCCATGACTCAAGATTTGCCTGGAGTTCCTGGAAAAGATCAGTTGTTTTCACAACCTCCAGTGTTAAGGACAGCTTCACAAGAGGGTCACCAAGAACTTACACAGGAACAAAGGGATCAACTGAGGGCAGATATCAGTATTATCAAAGGCAGATACCAGAGCCAAAGTGGAGTATGACTTTTTTTTCCCCCATTATAATTGTTGAAACTTCTTACTGTTGTTCCTTTTTTGTGTATATTTTTTTGATTTGTAAATGAGCTATATTTGTAAACAAGGGACTGAAACATATTGACTCAGTCAAATGGTTATGCATTTCCTTGCTTCCAAACAATTTTTAGTTATAAGAAAGGAAATGTACAGTCTCTTGAAAAAACTGACAAAAAAGAAATAACTCGTGGACTGCCACTTTTTTCATCACGTCCCTAAGTTAACTTTTTATTAATTTCTGTTTTCATTTAAGGAGGATGAATCTCTTAACCAACCAGGACCAATCAAAACCAGTCTAGCTATTAGTCAGTCACATTTAATGACTGCTCTCAGTCACACAAGACCATCCATCAGTGAAGATGACTGGAAGAATTTTGCTGAGCTGTAAGTAACAGATTCTGATTTGGAAATATAGATATTATTACAGGTGACATAGTTATTCATATAGACCTTTAAGTTGTTTTTAAAATAAAAAATATTTTGACTATTTTAAAAACCAATTCAAAAAATATTGTGTAGTAGCTGTGCATTTAAACACCCACAATTTCAGGAGTACAAAATTTGAATTCTTTTTTTTTTTTTTTGAGACAGAGTCTCACTCTCTTACCTGGGGCGAGTGCCGTGGCGACAGCCTAGCTCACAGCAACCTCAAACTCCTGGGCTCGAGCAATCCTCCTGC
>RJWJ010001496.1:0-67567 GCA_004363605.1 Indri indri
TTTTAAGAGTATTAATCTGTGTGCTTGAACTCAGACCCCTATTTGTCTCCCAGGAGCTGCATTAAAAAAAATTTGACCCAAGGCTCTGGAAATTTGCCCTTTGGGAAAAAAAGAAGACCAGAGATCCTTATTAGCTTTCTTATTTGGTTATAAAAGTGGCAAGCCATGAAATTGGAACAGATGGCTTAAAAATAGCTGGACTTATCTCCCTTAGTTGAATTTTGCTGACAGTTTCTTTAAAATCTTTATAAACTCTCATTTTCAACAGTTCTTTAAGGGCCATTAAGGCTCTGTGGGTAAATGCACCAGTGTAACAAGCCCTTATCCAGGTATGTTATAGGAAATGGGTCATGAACTAATTCAGGACCTGTGATGTAGAACAGGAAGCCTATTTTATATATTTGTAATAAATAGATCATAAAGTTAATAGATCATCTGGCCCCTTGCGTATCTCGAAGTTAAGACATTGTAGTTAACCATCTTAGGTTGTACCTGAGGGGGTATGTATAGTAGTTGGCCTCTCTTTGATGTATTAAAGTAGACTTTAGAGCGTCTTTTAACACGAGAGTTTTGAATTTGAGAATTGCAAGCTGACGGAGTTTGCCAACATGTAGGACATCAGATCGACAGCAGAATAACCTAAGTGTGGGTATCCTATTCACTTTTGTCTGAAGATATTAAGCAGTTTGAATAGCTGCGGAAAATTGGTATATCATTATGTGTGGGTAGTGTGGTGATAGTTTATTATAGGGCAGAGTTACTGGAAGAGAAAACTGTATCATTATTCATATTAAAAAATACTGTGACAATGTACTACTTCAGATGACTGTTGTTCCCATAAATCATCCCAAATCCCTGAACTCAGAGGATTTGTGAAAAGATAGTCTTTTCACAGGTAAAATGACTTCAGTTTCTTCATGGGAGAAATTTTAGAACATAAAGAGGAATTCATCCAAACAAGAAAGCCATTTACTGCACTCACATGATTAAGCAGGAAAGGTAAGGAGGAATACACCCAGTTTAACTCGTTGACAGCCACACTAGAAAAAATTTTTTTCCTTGGGGCCATGGTGTTTTATTGCCAAAACAGAATAAAAACTTCGAAAACAAAACAATCGTTTGTAATTTAATGAAAACTTTGTTATTTTTATTTTCTCTGCGTGGGTTATATGCAATTAAATTGTTGATATTAATTGTAACAATAAGAACACCAACAAGTAAGATTTTCAGGAACCAGCTGTAGTTACATATGCTTCACAAGGCCCAGGGCTCAAAACTAGTGTGAGTTAAACAAAACTCTTGTGGCAATTAATGCGTTAAAGATATCTTAAAGCAAGTCTCCCAACCTGGGGCCTCAGACATCTGGGTAATTAGAGTGTGTGACTGATGGGCATTGTCTATAGAGTAAATGAATTAAAACAAGATTCCTCTTTATGTTTTGGGTCTTAAAAGGATGTCATACTCACAAGGGTTGAGAATCGTGCTTTAGGGTAAGGTATTTTAAGAACAGTGCTTTAGTTTTCTTTTGCTCTCTCTTTTTGTCTTTTAGTTTGGCTATTTTCTTATTTATGGAATTTATGTTCAAAAATCTTACTTTGTGACATTTTAGCTCAGCTCAGATTAGCACAGCAAAATGATGGCCACTTATTGACCCAGTTCAGTATAACTTTCTATCTAAGGGCCTTGTAGCTTCCAAACCTTTGCATTATTCCAACCTCTGGGTGGCTATATAACTATACATTAATACTTGATTGTTCAAGAGGTTTCTTTTTAAAATCAGAATTTTGCCACAATTAAGTGCAATGTACTTTGAAAGTCCAAACCGGTAATTCTTTGATCAGCTCATGCTAGTTGGATGACAAAGCATTTTAGCCATTCCTTTTGTTAAAGATTCCTCAAATTTGTGCCTTCTAATTAGTTATTCAATTAAATCTATCTTTTTCCCCCTGCATTCCAGGTTTTCTTATTCCTATATTGTTTTTAATATATATTTCCTGTCTTTTTTAAAATGCTTAGGTCTCTAGAAGAATAAATGGACTCAGGCATTATTTTTCTTTAGTGACCTAAGGAAACTATTAATACCATATTAGAAAAGGATAGCTACCATCTTTGATGAGCTTTTACTCACCACAGAGGCATTTGAAACGATGGAATAGTGGTAAGAACCTCCAAAGAAGTAAAATTTAATTGGAAAATATATTGACTAAATCAGAAAATAGAAGGAGATCTCTTCAGCTGCCCTTGATTGGTAATGACTGTTTATGGGTGGTTTTAATATCCTTCAGAATTCCCCGTCTTTCCTTGTCATATATTCTCCTGGAAGTAGCTGATTTTTCAGAAGTAGTTTGAATGGATTTTTTGAGGACTGGATAGAAGAGAAGTGTATACCCTCCTTTACTGAGTTCAAAGGAGTCACTTGACATATCAAGCTCTTCCCATCATAGGGAAACCTTAGGTCAGAATTAGAGAACCCAATCCCTGAACCGTTATGAGATACACTTATAAGGGATCCTTGGCTTGGTCCTTCTGGTCAGAACTTGGAAAAGAGCATCAGACCCTTTAATGATACATCCAGCATCTCAGGGAATTAGATGACTTTCTTTCTTCATCCAGTGGAGTTTTTGCTGGACCTTTATGAAACATTCAGGGCATGACATATTTTTAATAATTTAAAGAGGGTTGAAACTTATTTTGTTTTGATAATTATTTGAGAATTTAGTACATGTCCCCTCAAGAGAACTAGAAGATCCCACATGGGACTGTGATGAGATCAGGGTTAGGAGACATTCCCACAAAAGGGATGGGGTGACAGTGTCCACCTATCTGAATCTGTAACACCTGGCCAAAGTGCAAGTGATTGTAAATGTTTCTAAAGGGTGGTTGTCAGTGCTATCATATAAATAAAAGAATAATAGTACCATACGGAAATAGAGGCAGGTACTGTGGTCAGGGTGGCTACTGAAATGTAGGTGTTCTTCTTTAACCCCTGCTCCCTACAATCATGTCTAATTTTTCTCTTCTTTTCCTTCTTTATTCTTCCTCATTTTGTAGCTGGATAATGTATCCCACATTGTTTATTCTAATACGTGTGGTACTGACCGCATTCCCCTGGGAATCCTTGGTGGCTTTGTTCACAGTATTCATAGCTTAGTGCTGAAGAGTCGACTGTGTTAATCCCGCCAATGTTCAGTGTGCTCCACGTGTCTAGTGGCTCCGTCCATCATTTCTTTTTCAATTCATTTAACCTGGTTTTCCTCAGGGTTTTTGTGTCATATCACAATCTGGAATTATCTATCTGTGTAGTGTTTGCCCTTGTGTCACATTAGACTGTTGTAAATAGGAAATTGATTCCTTCAAGATGATTTCATATCATCAATGCTGTGGGAGCAATAACCGTATTGCTGCTTTATTAAGATTTTAAGGGTTTGCAAAAAACTGTTCATCCTTACTCTGAAATTTCCTTTCTGATGTAAAGAGTGCACAAGATTTGAAGAATGGATCTGCTGAGTAACATTCTGTTTATTCCAAAATGTCGTGTAATAAATGTGATGGTTGACTATAGGTTTATATGTGTGTGTATATAAAATTTTAACTTTTAATTCTAAATGCTTAAAAATGAACAAATTATGAAACATTTCCCCAGGTTATCATCTGTCAGAGTTGATCATATCCTACTTTGTGTTGCTTTTAATCTTTTCTCTCTTGTTTTTCATATTGACTTCCTTTACTGGTTACATTTCTAGGCCCTCCAAGAGCAGGGATCTGCATTTGATACCAGCTTTTAGGATGAAAGAATGTTGACATATAACTGAACCACTACGGGGTTTCAGGTATTGTGCCAGTAGGGCAGTGGTCAGAGAAGTGCTTTAGGTAGAAACCATCACCCCCATTTTACAGATTGAGAAAGTGAGTGGCAGAGTAGTTAAGTAACTTACCTATAGGCACGTAGTTATATTTGAGCTACGGACCAATCACCTCCAACTCCACAGTCTCATTTTAACTCTGTCATTATGCCTCTTCTATCTACCTTGTGCATTCTAGGTGTCATTTTGTTGACTTTGGCTAATTTAATTATAGAAATGAAAAATAATAGAAACCAGAGTAACGTGACATTTTCCTTTTTTCATGACAAGGTAAGGGACATTAACACTAATGCTAATATTTACTTTAGATATGAATGTAGAATACCTCAAGACTCAAATCCTAAGCCTTGTTTTCTTGTACACATCTAAGAAGAATGGGGCTTACTGTATAGGTTCCACATATGAAGAACAGAACAGGAAATGGTTATCTATAGTGTAAGTAAAATGTGTGTTGAAGCGGTTAAATTGAAGAAACCAATCTTGGATTGTTTTAAGGACATTAAAGTCATCTTCGTCCCTTGCTCTGTAGAGCAAACTATGTATTTAGAGGGAGCTTAACCAGTAATTCAGAATGACCACTATGGCACACCATACACTTACTGTGGGTGAATCCAGGTTGCTATGGCTACAGAAATATTTTCATTTTCTCATCTTTTAAACACATGAAGCTTGAATATTGCTTAAGTTTGCATTTCATATTTATTTTTCTGACTTCATGTGACAAAGAGAAGTGAGGGAGACAATAGCCATGCTTCTTCTGAGTTATGCCATAGATTTTTCTCTTTCTCTCTCAGCTCCTTGTGGAGGTCCTGGAACTCAGCTTGGCTGTCACTAGCTGACTCTGACATCTTATCTTAAGGGTCGTCATGGCGAGAAATCACACATCTTTTCTTGCTGTTATCACTCAAAGGTTAATATATACTGATTTCAACTTGGGTTTGAAATCTAAATCTCCCTGAGTAAAGAGGATTCCGGGTCAGAGATACTCCATGCCCACCTTTAGATCGTAAGGACTTAATTCTATGAATATTCTGTAGGGGGCTTTCTTGGTACTCAGTAAAGGAAAAAAAAAATACAGGAAAGAAACAAAATAATTGCTAAGCCAAGAATCTAGAAAGCACTGCAGGTTCCTTGGAGTTTTTATGATGGGTTATCTTCAGGACTCACTGCATGAGTTAAGAGGACCTCTAAACAGTCAGCTGTAGATGGTCCTGTTATTTTCGAGTTATCTGTGTGCGGAAACTCTACATCTATCTGAAAGATAGAATGAAAACTCATTGCCTTCTGCTCCACTAGGTTCACAAAAAAATCGTTGAGGTTCAAAAGAACCAAGAAAAACTCTGCTGCCTTGGACTTTTATACTAATATATCCTGTCTCTCTGCTATACCACCTTCTCTTTCTTCTCCTCCTTCCTTTACCCTCCAATATTGACTGAGTGTCAGGCACTGTGTTGGGAGCCCCTCATAAAATGGCAAAAGGGACAGTCCTCTTTTTCTGTCTTCACAGAGCCCCAGTCTCATGGGGAAGACAGATCAGCAAGCAGGGAATTACAAGATGGTACTAAGCATCCTGTGAGAGGGCAAGGGGGTGCCCAGAGCTCAGGGCTGGGGAAGACTCCTGGGGGTGGGGAGGGACTTGGGGGATGACTAAGGCTGGGTGTCTTGGGCCATTCTGGCTGCTATAACCAAAATACCACAAACTAAGTGGCCTATAAACAACAGAAACTTATTTGTCACAATTCTGGAGTCTGGGAAATCCAAGATTAAGGCACCAGGAAATTCAGTGGTGAGGGGGCCCATTTCCCCGTTCGTGGACAGCATCCTCTTGCTGCATCTTCACGTGGTACAAGGGGCAAGAGAGCTCTCTGGGGCCTCTTTTATAAGGGCTCTAATCCCACTTGTGAGGGCTCCACCCTCATGACCTAATCACCCCCCAAAGGCCTCGCCTGCTACTACCGTCACCTTGGAGGTTTAGATTTCAGCACATGTGTTTTGGGGATGGGAGACACAGGCATTCAGACCATAGCATTGGGGAAAGCACGGGAGGCTCCAGGCTCCTTTTTCTTTTTCCCTTCCCTCCTTTCTTCCCTTGCCTTTTCCTCTATCATTTCTTCCTGGTTTTTGAGCTTAACTTTAGCATTTGTCCCAACTGAAATTATGGTTTCAATAACTACCTTTTATTATGGAACATAAGATACGATGTAATATTAATATTTTCCTCCAAGACTTTAAGTTGCAAGGAGATTTATCTCAGGTTCTAAATGCTGCTTTTAAAGGAATGCTGACTGGTTTTTCATTAAGAGAAAGGGATAATAAATAAGCCACATTTCTTTTCAAAATTCATCAAAGTAGCTCTGTGAGCAATTCATGCTGTTTATTTCATTCTCTACTTTGAGAACCTGGCCTCACTATGAAAAAGTATGTCCAAAATACCCTTGACATTGTATTTTCCCTTTAGTATGGGCAGGAGCTGAAGAAGTGTCTTCAGGACCAAAATGCTATTTATTCCATGTTTGACACGTACAAATCCTCCTTGATAAAATGTCATTAGGGAGGCATATTGAGCTGTGTGGCCTCAGTTGATAGGTCCTTTTCAGCTTTTATCACTGTCTGTGTCAGGAAATTAAGTGTAATCTAGGGTGCTTTCATTCCTTTTATTAACTCTAGTGGGTATACTTTATATTAGAGAATTTACTACAACATTTTGCCTTGGAGAAACACATGTCCCTTTGCACTCTAGCAGCCTCAGCCTTCTCAGTCTAGAGTGGTTGTGGCTGAAAAAGCCTTTCTGCCCACCCTCTAGCTGAAAATCTTTTCTGCTCAGGGGTAGCAGCAGTTGTTTTCAGGGGCTCACTTCATTCCACGTTCTGTTTTGCAGAGAGTGTATCTTCTGTTTGTGGGGGTGCTGACTACTTGCCAGAAGTTTTATGGAAATGCCATCTGAAAATCTGGGAATGTTTCTTGAGTGCCTTTCTCTGATTTCACCTGAAAATATTCATTCTCTCTGATTCATGCTCCATAATTCTCAGTCACCTCAGGCATATCACCCATGGAGTTACATTCTGTGAGCAAATGGCCCATTAGCATGTGTCTGTGTACTGCCCTGGCTGATATAAATCTTCTGGAAGAACTTCGGACCTTGCCATCGCTCCAGTCTGGTGCAGAAGGGCATGGGAAGGCTTCCTGCCTGACTCTGCCTTGCCTGTCACCTGGCCGTAGCTCCCTAAATTCCCATCCTGCCGACTTTTGTACCAATTCGTTCGTTGAAAATGTTTAGGGGAAAAGAAACCTATTTGGCATTTGTGAGTTTATCTTATTACTTATTATTCACGACAGAAGAAAATGGGACAGAAGATAAATTCTTATTTATTTGTGTGTTTCTACACTCCTCAAAGATGAAAACTGTGACGAGAGTGCGAATTGTGGACACATTCCTTCTTGTTCTTAAAGAATTTCTAAGTAAATGCTGAAACCGCCTACCAGAAACCTAATTAGTTAGTTAGTTTTAATTGGTTAACCTCAAGCATAAGAAGAGAATGAGATGGATACGTATGGACTGGCAGCAATGGGAGAGAGAGCACAGAAGCTGGAAGTCCCCTGGCAGCCTGGAAGGTGCACAGAATTTGGCAAAGCGTCCTTGGGCCAAGAGTGGCAGCTTGGGAACAATTGCTTTTAGGAAAGAGCAGCTACAGGGTTTGAAGGTGTGGAGAAAGTAGTGGTGATGGGAAATGATCCCAGAGAAATAGATCTACCAATTAGACTTCTCACCTGCTGTCTG
Organism: Indri indri; assembly: GCA_004363605.1. Taxonomy (NCBI): domain Eukaryota; kingdom Metazoa; phylum Chordata; class Mammalia; order Primates; family Indriidae; genus Indri; species Indri indri. Next base: position 7,642 of record RJWJ010001496.1, read on the forward strand.
TTTTTTATATCCTCTGATTAAGGTGCTGAAACATGGTTTTACCTAGAAGTATATTAAAGGAAAGTAAAAAGAAATTTTTAATTTTGACAGCTCCCATCAGAAGCTGTTGCTTAACATTATTTATCATCAGAGAAAGTCATCCTCTTGGAACCATTGTGCAGCTTTGGGAGGGACACACATGGAGCAGTGAGGCAGGAAGGGGACCCCGCCTAGTCAACCAGATAAGCCGCATCAACCCTGGTGATCAATGAGGTGACACATGTCACAGCCAGATTGCCCTCACATCCAGTTAACATTATTTATTTGCAAAGATTCTTTTTTTAGGCTAACATGCTAAAATCTTAAATAATCCAAGTCTGTGAAAATACTTTGTGGGAACTATGTAATGCTGTGTCCTTTGGAGGATAACATATATGGAGGATAACATATATGAACACTTATTTGTTAGGATTTGGGGAGTTGGTTCTTTAAATTGAATGAAGTGGTACTTTCTCATGCAGGTACTCAGAATATTGAAAGTTAAGCTTCTCCTTCAGTGTACATTACTAGCATTATAGACTTTTAGAATATAAAGGGAATTTCTTTATCCACCCTAGGTCCTTCATTTACAAAAAATGGGAAGGAAAACAGTTTTCCCAATTACATGTTAACAACCATCAGTACATTATCTCATTTAATCAGCCCTGACAGATATTAGTAGCTATTATTCCCTTTTCACATGTGAGTAAACTGATACTCAGAGAGGTTAAGGAGCTTGCCCAGGGAAACACAGCAAAAGTCAGAGATGGGTTTTATATTTAAGTCTGTGTAGCACCAATGCCTGTGCTCTTTCCACTACCCCAAGTTAAGGCCACTTGGCTAATTAGGTAAAGAGAATGGACCATGACCCAGGTGCCTTAACTCCCCTAAATAGTGATCTTCCCCAAACATTCTAGTACTTAACTTGGAAAAATTTAAACATGTATACCAACTATAAAAGAGATTCACATAGAATTCCTTTTCTTAATTTTTGAAAAGTAAAAATATTTTCTCTTGAGACTGTAATTTCAAAATCCCTCTCCTGCCTCCATTTTTTTAAAAAAAACTTTGGTTCTTTTCATAGAAGCTAATTGAGCTTTCAGATGCATCACTAACTTAATTTTAATCTCTGGTTGCTCTTCTGTATTTACTTCTTTTCCGTTCAGATGATAAGTATGCAACTGTGGTTACCCTGATTAATGTTTTACATATTTCCCCAGGCATTCGTGGATGTTGACTAAAATATAAGTTACCCATGGCTTCAGAAAACTTCTGATTGGCATTTAGAAACATGCGTAAAATATACCCCTTGGTAAGCAGTGTTCCAACTTACAATTTTCTTCCTTTTAAGGAAGTGGAGAGAAAAAAGAAGTGATATTTTCAAGGGAGATTTTGGTTACAGTAAAGAGAGACTGTGGTTTGAAATCATTATTTTCCATTTCAGCTTTTATCTTGCATGGGAAAAATTAAAAAAAATGGATGTATTCAGGTGTTTTTAACATGAGCTGGAATGGAATGCAGAATCATCTCTTTTCTCCTCTACATCTCAAAGCAAAAATATCACCATATCTTAAATTGCCTTGGGTCAGAACACTGTTTATTGAATTATTCAACAGTTTGAACTGGTAGAATTAGAGGATTCATTAGACTGAAGGTCAAAAGTTAAGTTAAAAACATTTCCTTATAGTTATGATATGACTCACGATGTTGACAGATTCCAGAAAGGCCACAGGAGCTAAGAGATGTGCGGTCTTAATGAGCTAGAAACACTCTTTGGCTTGGCCATTTAGCCCCCAAACCATTCAGGAGTGCCATGAATTCAAATCATTTAGGTCTGTGTTCAAAACTGCAAGGACGTATGTACTGGGTTCTTTTCACAAAATATTTAGATGAGAATGAAAATTAGACTATTGATTTATTTTCAGTTTCCTGGTTTTACTCATATCCCATGGGAAAAATGAAGCCGGGTCTCATAATTTGAACAAGCAGAACTTCTTTGCTCTTCAGTTGATCTTTAAGTTATTTGATGGAAGAGCCTGTGGTTTGAGGTCATGAGGTAGAAACCATATTAAGAGGATTTCTCATTAGAAGTAACAGCAAAAGAAAGGATAATGATAATACAGTGCATGTACAGAGTGCCAAGCTCTTTGGGCAATAAAATATTTACCTACCTTCTTCCCAACTCATTTGTATGTAGGGAGTACTTAGCATTGAGTATCACCATTTTGGAAATGGGAAGAAATGATTTTCAGAATATGACCCTAAGAACTCTTGACACCAGTCTAGCCACTGTATCCCACTGCCCCCTCCTGTTCAGCAGCCCACCCGGAAAGCTGGACTTTGGGAAGTTTTTCTACCCTACATCCTCTAATGCTACTTCAAAATTTATTTTCTTGCTGTCTGTTGAAGCTCATTTCTTTTTAAATGCATCATTATTAGACAGGTCAGAAATAATTGATGGCGAAACCATCTGAGGGAGCACATGTTCACTTACTGCCCTGGCTGTGGCCGCTGTCCTTTCCATTAAGGCTCTTTCTCCCCATGTGATTGATGACGTCTTGTTGTTCTGAACTTTAAGATGCTAAGCTGCTAGAGGAATGTGAGGCCTCTCAGCAGCATTCTGTATGTATGACCACTTTTATCTTCTTGAAAGAGTTTATTTTCTGAGCTTTAGTTTATAACCCTGCCCTGGTTTTCCTCCCACCTCACTGGCGTGTCTTCCTCAGTCTCCTTTATTGACCCTTCTACTAACCTCTATATATTGAGAATGTTCCAGGGCTTGAACTTGGGTCCTCTTCTCTCTGTCTACATTGACTTCAGCCATCTCTAATGACTTCATCTAATCCATTGGTTTTAAATAGCATCTATAGGCTGATGACTCTTATATGTCCAACTGGACTCCCATCTATATGTCTAAGGGACATAATGTATGTATGTGGCTAAAGAGAACTAGTGTTCTCCCATCACTTCTCTAAACCCATTTTTACTCCCGTTTTTCCAGTCTCCATAAATGGCACCATGATCCATGCAATTTCTTAAGCCCCAAATCTAGAAGTCATCATGGATTCCTATTTCTCTCATTTTTCACATCCAATCCATTAGCAAATCATGTTTTACTTCCAGAATGTATCCCAAACCAGACCACTTCTCACCATTTCTGTTGGTACAGCTTCTGTTCAAGCCATCAGTATCTCTCCCTCACAGCAGCCTCCGAACCCTGGCTCTAGACTTGCACTCTTCTAGTTCATTTTCTAACTGAGCCAGAGTGGTCATCAGGCTGTCTCCCTACCTTGTACCTTAACACCTTCCAGTGGCTTCCCATGGAGACCAGCATGGCATTTGAACTCCTTACCATTGCCTCAAGGTTCTATGCCCAATACTCCTACTTCAGTTTTCTCCACTGAGTCCCTGGTTATTGGTACCACTCTGGCCTTTTCTCTGTACCTTAACTCTCCTGAACATCCCTGCCACTCTTCTACTTCTTTTTTTCAGGTCTTCCCTCTGCTGCTTCTATCCTCAGTGAGTCCTGACTCTCTCCCTCCAGGCAGCCATTCCTGACTACCCCAGCTGACATAATCCCTCCCGTGCCAGTCTCTCTAAATAGAATCCTTACTCTTTTTCTTCACAGCACGTTTTAGTACTTGAAGTGACCTGTATTTATATGTTTTACTTTCTGTCCTCCACCCCAAGGACTTAAGGTCGTTGAGGGTAGAGAATCTGTCTGTTTGGTTTGCTGTTCTAACCCCAGTTCCCCAAACAGAGCTTGGCACATAGTAGCTGCTCAACCAATACTGGTTAACTGACTGACATTTAATACTCTGAATTTGCCTCTTCCTTTCTGTAGCTCTTTTGATTTATCCTTTAAAAAGAGAGGTAACAATTTCCTATGATATGCTCAACTGAATAAATTGGGTCTGCTACATTCATCTAAAGAAGCCAGATCCTGCCAGATCCCATTAATCTTTTAAATGTAACTTTGCTTTTTCTGCCTTCGTCTAGGTACTCATTTTGGAAGTGGATTTATTTTATGTTGCAAAACTGTTGTCCCATTTTTCAACCCATGTTTGACCACTCTTGGAAGAAGACTATTCTGATTCTTTTCACTTCTTTCTTGGGTTGGGAGTGGTTTGCTGTGAGATGATTGCATCTTTTTCATCATAGGCTATGTAAGAATTTAGACCAACTCTCCCAAGGAGTCATGGTCCTCCATCTCACTTCTCTGTGATTACAGGAGGAAAAAATCCCTGGCTTACTCATCAAAGAGCTCCCTTTAATTGACGTTGTTCTAAAGCCCTGCACAGATCAGATGAAGAAGTGATGGTGGGAAGGAGCAGTGGAGCCTCTGTAAAGCATTGGAGGGGAAATTGAGCAAGGGGTTACCAGTGTTCGTCGTGCTCAGCTTTTTGAGAGATTTACCTGGGTGGCGATCACCGAGCAGAGTAGAATCTAGCACATAAGACTGAGTGGGCTATACCAATTTCTGGTTAAGAATTCTCTGTTCCAGCATAAACTTTGCACTCCCGTGGCAGAATTAAAACTTTCTGAGCGCCTCATAAGTGTATAACATATTGTGAGTTTCCGAGTAGTGGTGGTAATGGGTGGGTTGGGATAGGATGGTCAGGAAGATGAATGAAATGTGGATGATGGGCTCAAGGAGCTCCTAGTTAACAATATGGAAATAATCAACATAAAAGGCAGAATATGGATTTAGATCAGCAGAAAGAAAGAAAGAAAGAAAAGCAAAATGCCATGGATGTTTAAAGGGGGAAATCACATGTAGGTTGGAAGGAGGATGGGAGAGAATGAAGAGAGAAAGCTACATGGGAGAAGGGGCCTTTTGAAGAGCACACTTGGTATGGGGTACAGCAACCCAGGGAAAATGTGCCTCAAATGACTGAAATATTAAGGAAGGGGATCCTCAGGCCTCCCTCTCTTCTGTTGTTGTCCAAGACCTTCGACAAGCCTGCTAAGGAAAGTATTGCCAAGGAAGCCTGCTATACCTTTTGCAAAATTAAGATCTGTTGAGCCAAATAAAGTATTCATCTGTGAACCTGCCATCCAGCTGACAGATGGAGATCTGGCCATGAGCCTTGCCTAGTGTTGTGTCTGTCAGCAGGAAAACCAGGGGATGAGTACCTCAGGGTCCATGGAGGACCGGGTTTTCCAAGGACAGATTTTCTTACAGCACCTTCGAACTGTTTGCCATTGCTGGGTACCCTCTGTACCACTGCTTACCTCATATTTTTCTTTAAATCAATTCTTTATTTCACTTGAATAAATCTAATCTTATGCTAAACAAGAGTACCTGTGAAATTATTAGTTTGATGTACCAGTTATATGTTTTCCCAAATTATATGCCCCCTTGCATTCATCTCATGTATTTTATACAAGTGATGCCAAATCTGTTTATAGAGAATATGTATCTTCTGCCTTTAAAATAGTTTCAGCTATATGGTGGTAAAACTCAAGGGAAACCAAGTACGTGGGAGCGGGGAGGAGGGAATGGGTAAATCTATACCTAACAGGTGCAGGCTTCCTTGGTGATGGGCACATTTATATCTTAGACTCAAACTGCACAAAAGCAAATCATGTAATCAAAATGTTTTTACCTCCATACAATTTTCCGTAATATTCTGAAATAAAAAAAAAATAGTTTCAGCTTTTGGGGAAAAGTCAAATTACTTCTTCAATATCCTTGTAACAGTCCTGTTAAGTCCCCTCCTCCCTCCTATTCCTGCCCCCTCCAGATGCGGTAACATTTTGAGCCTGCAGGGATTGTAGAGGACATAATAAAAAAGATCTCGGGTATTTTAGGATTTGAAGTGCAATGAAAGGAAATTACTGACACACTGAATTGCCATTTAATGGGAGATGGTGATATCGATCTGGTAATGTTTCCTGCGGTCCTAGTTGTAATAACTGTATAATATCATACACTTTATCAAAATAATTTAAAAGCTGGCAAATGAAGTTGTTACAGAGCCTCTGAGTAAAATAAAATCAAAGTCAGAGGGTCTAGAAGGTGGTGAGGGAAGAAGAACAGAAAGGCCTACAGGACTAAATTAGAGGGACACCGGAAAGCTCTGCAGCCAGAATAGATTTCTGAAGGTTAAGTTAACGTCACATGGGGCTCTGAGTCTCTTAGAGCCTGTTACTCTACAGAGAGTACAAAATCATGTCCTTATCTCCTCATTTGCTTTTCCCATTATTCTTCTTCTGAGCTGATGTAAGTTAGCATGTAAACTTGCTTGATTTGTAGAATATGATTATGTTTATTAGAACATTTCCGATATAATAAACCAACTTTATGAGTTGTCTGTTATCAGCAGGTTGCAAGTTTAGTGCAGTGCTCAACACATTGGTTTTTATAGCCCATAATGAAATGTCTGCTGTTACCAAAATTTTATTGAAAATTATGATGGTATTCCTCAGCTTCCTTATTAAAAAATCAGATCTTAATATTTCTGAAACTTTCCTTATTACTTTAATCAGTTTGTGCCCTCATTATCCTTCTTGAGTACTAAAGTTCTTGAATTTCAAATTTCCTTTGGTTATTCTTTCCTCACTGTTTTCTTCACATGCATAATCTAGAACATGATGAAAGAGAAATGATTGAGCCTACTTAAAGGAGATTTTTCTTTTGGACAACAAGCACTTATTTTTTTCATTACTGAAATAATACTGTAAAAGCTTTCTTAATTTGGTCTTCAATTGAAAATTTCTAATAACTTGGAGAGTCACTGATTTTGATTTTCTATGAGTGATAAAAAGGGTGTTTTCTAAGAAATAGCATAAATATGTTTTCCAGACCCAGATTTTTGAGCACTTTAGGAACATTACTTGATCACTTCAGGTTTTTTTTCAAATCTCTTCTTTTGTCAGTGTATAAAATCATTAACCTATATGGGATCTCTTCTTATAGAAAACATCTTGACCAAGAGTGTACTTAGTGAAAAGCTTTCTATCATTATATTTCTGTGCTTTTGTTACCAGTTTAGGGACAGAACTATAGTATATTGATCTTAATATCATCTTAGTCCCATTTTATCCTTTTTTTTTTTTAAACCCAGAGGAAAATAGAACACTGAATTTTGACCTTTCCTGTGACTCTGGGCACCCACACTTGTCCAGCCTTTCTTATATGTTCATTTTGCAGTGCTTTGGGCTTCTACAGATGTTAACATAAAGAGCTTTTCACAGCTGTTGCAAACTCTCAGATTCCTGTGAAAGAACAGCAACTTTGTAAGTGAGGATTGTTAGGCGACATTTTTGAAACAAGGACCCATTTGCACATGTACAGGATGGTTACTTCCATGTTTTAGTTATGTCTGTCAGGTATTTAATGCAATGTGAATAAACACAGCAACAATAACAGAGAACTTCTGTTGCAGCATGTGGCATGAACTCTAAACCGTTGGTTCTCCATTTTTCCCAGGTACCATGCTGAAAGCAGGAGCCTCTCCATCTCTCTGTTAGGGGTGCTGGAATCCTAGGCCAGAGCTTCATCTCTTTATCTCATGCCGGATTAAGGACATAGCCCTCACTAAGACTTTTATATCTTTTTTTGTCCTAGCAATCCATCCATGTTGTCAGAGTAATTTCCCACTTTCAGCCACTTTCGACATTTAACTCTCTTACCGTGTCAAATCCAAACTCCTGTGTCTGGATTTCAAATGCTGGCCTCAGTCTCTGTATTCGACTTTGTTTTTCCTCTCTAGGCCAACAAGCCCGTCTGCTCATCTCTGTCTCTCTTGATTGGCAAACACACCATGCTTATTCTTATTTCTATGACATCCGTTACTACACCTTTCTCCTAGCTTTTCTGGAATCCATTTCCTTTCCATCATTTTATCCAAAACCTATCTGTCCTTCAAAGGTTATCTTGATTCATACTTTCATCATGTGCTCAAACTCATTGCTCTTCCTCATTTCTGAAAACCGCGCTTAAGTCTCTACCACCAATTTAACATGTAACTAACAATTGATTGGTTTACTTTTGAGGAACACATAAGCTGTGTAAAAAAAGAAACAACTCTAAGTGTTCATTTTGATGACAAAGATTTTAAATGCAAGACTTACGTACATTTATGCTTGTCAATTATAACCTTTTATTTTTCATAATTCCAGTTTTCCAGCACCTCTCCTAACCTATAAAATGAAGTCGTTGGATTAGGTATCTAATCTTTAGAATGTTTTCATGATTAAGATTTGAATAAATGTTAAGAGTATGTCGTTAAACATGTTTATGATGTCATGTATGTGATACATATAAAGTAACAATTTTTTTTAAAACTCCATATCTGATTCAATCAAGTATTGGATGTGAAAGGGAGGCTGTTTTGTTGTCATATGAGGGAATATTTTTTTCTGTTAAATTGAAATTCTCTGTGTTTAATCTGTACAGGCAAATAGTTCTGAACCAAAATGTTTTCCTTAGCTCAAACAAAACAAGGGCTCATCCACTAATTCTTTTTATTTCTATTAACATTATTAATCAGCCTAGCAATGCGTTTTTATAGAAGTAGTCACAGGGGAGAGGGGGAGGAGGGGACGAGTATAGGCATACACAAAGAGTGCAATGCGCACCATCCGAGAGATGGACATGCTTGAAACTCGGACTCGGGGGGGAGAGGGCGTAAGGGCAACATATGTAACCTAAACATCTGTACCCCTATAATATGCTGAAATAAAAGAAAAAAGTAGTCACAGAATTGTAAAATCATAGGATGTTAGAGCCCAAAGTGACTTTGAAAATCAGTTTTAAGCAGAATTTTGACATATTCAAGACTGCAAATAAGCATTTTACCTTGGTCTGTGTGGTAGATTAGATTATTGAAAATACTCCATACCCCCATCTCCATGGGAGGAGTATACTCTGGGACTTGGCCTTGTGACTTACTTTGCCCTCTAGGTTGGTGGAGTCTGCCACCTGTGCCTTGACCTCTGGTGGGGCCAGGTACTCCATTTGGCCAGTAGAACGTTAAGCACTCATGACACAGAGTTTGAAAGGGTGTTGTGCTTTTCCATTGCCATGACAAGAACTTCCCTAGGCGCCTGCTGCCCCTTCAGCCTGGGTGCCGGAATAGAGTGCAGAGAGTAGATCTAGCCCAATCTGCAGTTGAAGAGTCAAGGTCAGCTAGACTATGGGTTGAAGCAGAGCCACTGACCTGCTAGATCACAGATGAGCTGGGGACCCAAGAGATTCAGAAGAGAATGCTTATTGTTGTATGCCATTGAGTTTGGGGTAGTTTGTTATGTGGCATTTTTGTGGCAGTAGCTAACTGATGTAGCCTCATAGGACACCTTATTTTTTATTATATAATTTCCATTTCTAGTAGAAACTTTGTTAACTAATCCACTTAATTTCCTTTCTGGCTTCACAGACGCTGCATTCCCACTCTAAAGCAATCTGACCGATGCCCATGACTCACTGATTGCTTGCAGCTGTAGCTTCCTCTTTAGCGTGCCCACATACTGTCGCTCCCAACAGTTGTTACGTGTTTACAAGAGTCAGTTTTAGTTGTGGGCTCAAACTCGCGAATGCCAGTTGTACTTATATGTTTTAATTAAATATTATGTAAATTAGTGAAATGTGTCTGTGTAAAGATAGTTGCTTTCGGGAAACTAAGTTAAATGCTAGCAAAAAGCTAGTTTCCAAAGAGTTTCTGTGAAATTGCAACATCTAAAAGCTTGCTTCTTAAGTATCCCTAAGTCATTACTTTGCTTTCTAGTTAGGCATTCTTTAAAATATAAACAATGAACTATGTGTGCTGTTTATGCAAGAAAGAGATGAAACCTGCAGAAACATGCCTGTATGGGGGAGAGGGGAGAAGAAGGCTTGGTCTTTCCCAAATAATTGGTGAATGAACTTATATTTATGTATTTGTTTTGTTAAAATTATACATATAAGGCATGATTCATTGCTTTAATAAGATTTTATGATTAATCAACTATTGGATTTGAGAATAGCTTTGTTAGGGATATTCTCATTGGAACTTGCTTCCTGTAGAAAAGTGTTGGGGAAGTCAAAGAATTTTGGCTTTGGTGTAAACATTTCCTCATGTTTGTGCTTCATTACAATAGTTCTTATAGGCAGGCATATATTTGGTTGTTATATACCTTTAGAATTTTCTTGGGTCTCTTTGGATTTCCCATGTGCAATTTTAGGGTCATATTTTTTTGTTTTGTTAAATCTAGAAATCTCCTTAGATAATATAATAGGAATGAACAATTATATATTGTATATATTAATTATACAATTATAAATTATATATATTATTTATGGACAATTATATATATATTCTTTATGAAGTGTGTATATGTACACATATACATACCTAATGTCCTATGTAAGTAATTTATAAGAAACTGTCAAAATATATAGAAGAATAAAATCAAGTTGTAAATCAGGTCTTTAGTTTTGAATCCTGTTTGTACAAAGTTAATTTGCAACATGCAGTGGTTCCTGTTAGGACCCCTGTCATTATTGACAATTAGAAAAGATATGGAGGTAGAATGAGAGCCAAATCTCTGGAGATCACCCCATCTCACTGAGACTGTGTATGTGGAGTATGATAAATACAGCATTTGTTGATTAAGTGTGTCCTGTTCACTCCTGCGTGTTTACATGGTGGGTGGCTTCCTGTCCTCTGGCAGTGGGTGCTGTTGGATTCTAAGGACCAGAGGAATGCCAAGAGAAGATGAAGAAATGAAAACAACAGCTCTTAAGTAGGAAATGACTGTATCAAGTGGATGAAATCCCAGTATGAGTAGTGTGACGGTGGGTCCAAGGAAAAGTAATAGTTAAAATCACATTGCTATACCTTTTAGTTAAGACTTTATAAGTCCTGTGTTCTGTGCATAAGATGACCTTAGGCTATGCAGTTTGTCTAAATATCTGTCAGGGCCTACCTGCCTTCTGTCCATGGTGTGACCAACCCCAGTGTCTGCCCCATCCTCTCCTTTCACTGACTGTCTCTGAGGTCATTCTGTCTTCCATAGGTGCAGAAGGCGAGTGTAGGTCAATTTAGAGACAAAGTTCTAAAGGGTCGTCATCTGTCTGCAAGCAGGAGCATTGAATAAATGTTGACAGAAAGTTTTGGAGAGAACCTGAACAGCACATTTGACACAGGGCTGTATAGAATCCCTTTAGAACTTACATCATATCTGTGCCACCTTCTCCCTGGTAAATAGGGAAAGTCATTTACAGTTCTCCCTCATAGGGATTTGTCACTGTCTTTGAAATCAGTCACCAAGTCTTATAGATTCAAGCAGCTTAATATCCTTTGTTTGTATCCCTTTTTTGACCAATTATTATAATAATGATAATTATTGAACACATATTGTGTGTCATTTACTTTTCTAAGTGCTTTACATGTCTTAACATGTTAATTATCACACTTCTTTACACACACATGCACACACAAACTTGAAGAGGAGGTACTTTGTTTTTTTAATCCCCACTAAACAGGTAAGATAACTGAAGTTAAGAATATTTCTCAAAGTCTCCTGGTAAGTTAGTAGTGAAATGAGGATTTGAAGACAGTCAACCTTGAATCAGAACCCATCATCTCAGTCATCTTGTTCTAGTGAATCATTATTAATTAACTTAAATTTCTCAAGGAAAATGTATTTTTTAGTAAAAATAAGAGTTTGTAACTAGCCCTTTATTTTTACCTGATTTTGTATAGAATCATGGACATACAGAGGTAAAAAAAGACTTCAGTGTTCACCTAGTGCTACGGCCTTCTTCTAAGAAAGCGGTAACATTAGGGATTGGCTCAAGACATACGCAAGACATGATTGAGATTCTGACTCCCTGACTCGCTTTTACATCTTATCACACAGATTTAATATGACAAAGGCCTATTCTTGTAGCAATTATGAACATTGGGTATAGGAGGGAAAATAATTTGAGAGGACTGGATGTAATGGTTTGGAATAAGTTTTTAAATGCTCAGATGATTTAGGAATTAATTTAAAAAGTATACTTTTCTCAGACACTTGGATAATGGCATTTAACATTAGAGCAGTAACTAATTAGTAGGGATGGAGATGTTGAAAACGTGTGTATCCCTTTTTGTACATTACCACTGTCTTCAGGCCATTTTTACTTTATTCGTGGATTATTGCAGTGGCCCTCAGAGGTGTCATTTTTGTCCATGTACCCACATCTATCATTGTCGCAAGCATGACTTTTCTAAATCGCAAATATAACGATGTTCCTCTTTTCCTTAAAATATTTCAGAGGTTCTCATAACTAACTCTGTGCTTGAGTTAAATCCTCATAACTCAGTTCCCAAGGCTGTTTTTGATTTGGTGCCTGTCCATCTCTTTGGCTTCATCTCTGTTCAGCCACTCCCTCACCCCAGCACCTACACCTCTTTGATCTAGCGAATTACTCGACATTCCTGGATGTTGTCTTGCTGTTTCGTGCCCATGTAACCTTCATACACACACTTCCTCGTGTCAGCATCGCTTTTGCTTTTTCTAGTATTTTATTCTTATTCTTCAAAACTCAAGCTTATTTTTAAAGAAAGCATGTTCTCTTTGACTTAATAATTCTACTTCAAAGAATATCTTTTTTAATGGAACAAGTATTTATGTGCATGTTTATTGCTACTACTTATAGCAAAAATCCTGTATTTAAAGCAACGAAAATATCCAACAGTAAGAGAATGATTTAATAAATACTATGCAATGTTACATAGTTGTTAGATATATATTGTCACAGATTTTTTATAACATAAGAGAAAATCTATAGTATAATAAGTGAAAAGAGTATGAAACAAATACCTGTATGTGTAGTCCCATTTATATGTTTTAGTATCTCACTATGTTTAGTGTGGAGAGGAAGAGAGATTTCAAAAGATCACTGGAGGAAAAATATCTTAAAATTAATGGAAGCTTTTTTGGGTGATAGGATTATAGGTGATTTTGATTTTTGTATAGTTTATTATATTTCGCAAGTTTCCACAAGTATGGGTGTATTTTATAATCAAGAAAAAATTTTTAATTAAACATATGCAAATGAGTTCAAGGATCTGCCTGGGAAGCTTTCCACGAACACCCCTGCCGATTAGGATGCCTCTCTTCTGCGTTTCCGCAGGCCCTGTGCTTAACTTCACTTGTGCAGCTGTGGCACTGAATGCTAATCACGGATTTAATCCTCTCTTCCTAGTACTGGAGTATGATATTTGTAAGGGCAGGCACAAGTCCTAAATGATTTTTCTTCAGAGCCTAGCCCAGCAACTGCCTGATGGTGAGTGCTAAATCAGAGGTAGTCCAATAAACTGGAAATAAAGCCTTTTCTGGAGTTAGGCGGCCACCCTAATAACTCTCTGGTCCACTGTGTGAGAACCTTAGACCTGGAGAGCACTGGGACCTGGGAGAAATGACTATGTTTGGATTACTCCTTGCCTAGTAGCTTAAACTAGAGTTCTTATATTCAAGGGTCCTGCTCTTCAAATCCCCATCCCCACTGTCTGACCTGTGCAGACAGATCTGTTTCAAATGCCATCAGCTTCTTGAAACCCTTCCTGATGTCCCCAGTCTGAACAGGAGAGTTTAAATTGTCTCCTGACTTGTATTAGTCATTTTCATCTGTGTCTTTTTCTATTATAAGACTTTAAGGATTTAATCATTTCACAGTGTATACGTGTATTAAAACATGCTGTAAGTCATAAATGTATTCAGTTTTTCATTTTTCAGTTAAAATTAAGTTTTTAAAAAGACTTTAAGAATCCTAAGTGTTCAAAGCATGGCTTATTTAGATTTTAGTCCTTAATGGTGCCTAATGGTATTTTTGCATATAGCTAGTGTTCTGTAAATGATTGTTTACTTGTATCATCAGTTCTGACTTATGAATTTTTCTTGTAGGGGCCTTCTCTGACCAGGAAATTTGAAATTGAAAACTTTCTTTGCCCTAGAACTTTGTATCTCTCTGATCCTGTTTTTATTTTATTTTATTTTATTTTGCTCTGTAGTAATCATCACCCTCAGACATACTACATAGTTTACTTCTTTATCTGTAACCTTGACTAGATAGTAGAGATGATGATCTTTTGTTCATGGCTGTATCCCCAGAGTCTTTGACTGTGCCTGGCACATAGAGGATGTTCAGTAAATATTGGTGGAATAAACAGTGAAGGATTAATAAATTCAGTTCCATCCATCTCAATAAGCAGATACTAAATGCTTACTGTCTGCAAAGCACCATGAAAATAGAATTTCAGATAATCAAAGATGACAAAGCATGGTTTCTGGTCCACAGAATGATTTCTCCATCTCGTATAAGAGACACTATCTGTTGATATGATACAGCATGAACTTTGATAAGTGCAACAGTTAAAGTACTGACAGTGTTTAGGGGGAGTTTGAGGAATAGACAACTTGCTTCTCACTAGATGTAACTATGAAGGCTTCTCAGGGGAAGGAAAGTAGGAGCTGAGTCTCGAAATATGGGCAAGATCTGGAGAGCAGTAAGGAGAATAGTGCAGACTGTGGGTATGGCCAGAATAAAAAAAACAAAAGTGAGAGATGACAGAATGAATTTTGAAAACAGTGAAGAGGTTATTTGTCTTAGTTGAAGGGAAAAATATGGGAAGGAATGGCACAGGATTTTTGATTTGGATTTTTATTTAAGGACAGGAGGTGGCCCTGTGGGTATGGAGCAAGGCTGTGATGTAAAGTCTTGGGAAAGGTAATTCGTAGTGAGTAAGAACTGGAGTCAGGGAGGAACAGGACATAGAGAGATCAGCTGGACATCTGTTGGAATCGACCTAGCATGAGTTATTAAAGGGTTGGGTTTGGGCGACTGTGGGTATTACATCCGTGGATTTTGAGAGTTTGCAGTGAAAAGTGGTACAAGGAGACATTTTGAAGATAGAATCGACAGAACTCAGCTTCTTCCTCTTTCTTGATTTGTAGAACTAGAATATTAATTCTATTTTGCCTTCTCTAAATTGGCTGTTAAGGAAATATAAATTAATCTGTTATCAACATTAACTTTTACTATGAAAGCAAAAGCATAATCACAGCATTGGGTGGGATCTCCATAGCCATCGAGCTCTATCTTTTATCCATTGCATTACCTGAAGTTTACAGTCTTATTTAAATTGTACAAAATAAGACTTTGAGGTGAGCATCCTTGTTTTATAGATGAGAAAATCAAAGTTATAGAGGTTGAGTAATTTTCCCATAGTTACATAACGAAGCTATGGAGCTGGTCCTAGAACACGGTCTTTGGAGTCCTACTCTTGTGCAAATCCTAGTTCAATGTTCTGTCTACAGCCCGGCCCAATTCTCTCAATACCTGGAAAAATCCTCCTCCATCCATCATCCTGGTGTTATCTCCCCAGAAAAGATGATATCACTAAACATTTTATTTCCATTAAAGCAAAATCAAATCTAAGACTTACTAATCAGTGGTAAGCTTTGCCCATAAGTTAAGAGGCATTCAGGTTGTTTTTACTGGACATGTAGTTCGGAGCAGTATAAAGTTGATCAAGGTTTTTGACATCAAATCACCACCTCAAGAATTAAACCTTTAATCATTTTCTGAGGCATCCTAGGTGTTGTGACAGACAGCTAAGTCTAGTTTTATGAGGACACTGGTTCTGTTACACCTCCTAGATTTTCTACTCATTAGTTTTCAAGGTTTGGGTTTTAGAGATTTTTTAGCTGGCAGTTTAGTGAATGCCCAAAGAGTTGAATTCAGTTTCTTCTGCAGCTTTTACAGTTAATGATGGCCTATTCACTTGAATAGGCTTCTGGTTTCACCTTCAGTTTAGGAACGACTAAGCGCTAAGCGATATGCTTCTCTTACTCCTTCTCAGTGGGGTCAGATTAACGTGACTTCATATTTTCATTTGTTAAAGTGCCCTGTGCATAAAGTGAGAGCCACAGGGTGAATCTGATATGTCATTCATTCATTCACACATTTATTCTTTTATTTCACAGACTGTTTATCGTGTAGTGTACTTGAGAGATTTGAGCCAGTCCTTGCCCTTGCCCTCAAATACCTTGAAGTCTAGAAGGAGTGATAAGGTACCTCTTCCTTGAAGCTTTTGCTTACCCACTCAAGCAGGCGGTATTCTTTGTTTTGTGTCTTTGTACACAAAATATTTCTTGGGACTTTATTACCTCTATTATCCCTTTATGTTATATTTCTATATTTTTATGTCTCTGAGTTTCCTGAGGGCTTGGAACAAATTATATTCATTCATTTCTACCTCCCCTAGTACCAAGCACAGCACAGGATAGGCCCTCAGTAAATGTGTGGTGAATAAATAAACAAATAAGAAAGTTAGGTGCAGAATAAAGTGTACTTCTGTTGGGAGGAGGGGTATAGGAGGCAGCATTTGAGCTGGCTCTGATGGTTGGGCATGTAGAAAAGGGACGGAGGACATCACAGCAGTGGCTGCAGCATGCCAAAGCATGAGGTCTCTGTGACGTACCAGGAGTGATTCTATTGGGATGGAGGGTGGGGTTCACGATGACAGGGAAACAGAAATTGTGTTGGAAAAGGAGCTTGAGGTCCGGAATCGGTTTTGCAGAGGCAGTGAATAGCCAATGCTGTTACTGCTCACTGGCCTTTGCACTAATTCTTAAGACTCCACCTCTTAGGTTTCAAATTTTAAAAAGGTGGGGAGATCAAAAGGGGACTTATCGTGTCATGAGAGACTATAGCCTGGAAAATCCTTCCTGGAGCACAGGACCAGGTAGGATTAGGGTGGGAAGGTAACCAGGGCTCTTGAAATGTGGCCCTCCCACTCTAGGGTTCTTGCATGTTGAATTCATTTGTCCATCTGAGGGCACGCTGTATTTGAAAAACCTCGCGTTGAGTTTTTTAGATGAACTTTGCAGAGACTGAGTACTAGGAGGACTTTATTGCTCTTCCTCCTAGATCTTTGCACGTGCTTTCAAAGTAGTACCTCACGTATTGTCCTGGGAATGCTGGCAGGTCAGTCTTCTCCCCAGGATGGCTGGAGCTTGCTCATCTTCTTTGTTTCCCAGAGCCAAGTGCAGTGCGGGCACATGGAAGATCCTCTATAAATATCTTCTGAGTGGAATTGCATTGCTGAAATATAGCCAAAGATACTGTTACCTCAGGGACATCCAAAACAGGAGTATTCATCTAGATGGGAGTTAGAAGCTCATAGCTCACGGGTGGTAGAATTTTCTATTAGGAAAATGACATTACAGGTATTTTCCTGATTCCTTTATGCAATGGGAATGGGAGGTGAGCAGAAACACAAGAGGGCGGTGGACTGTCATTAAATCAATAGTTATCTCTAGGACAGGAATTAGGGAGTGTTCTGAAAAGTTGAGGTTGCATGCTGAAGACAGAAGCCCGATGTCTTCCATTTTTAGTAGGGGAGGAATGAGAGAGTACAGAATATTTAAGACAGCTATGCAGGTTCTGCTTATGAGTTCTGTGTATGCAGGTAAGATTACAACTTCTGAAAACATACCAGTCTTTTTGTTTTTCTAGCTAGACACACCCTTGTATTCTTATCTGGTTTTTACTAAGGACAAGCTATTATCTATTAGTATAGTATTATTCATATTATTATTATTTTGCCAATGTTTAGGCTTTCTGTTGTGGAAGTGAGTTGAACATGCTGCACAAGCTTTTGTGTGTGTAGGAATGGGAAAGAGTTAGGATCCTGGGAGGAGGAACACATTGCAGATTTTTAAGTGCTGAACATGTTCTATTGAGAGGAGCACCCCATTCTTGCAGCTCTGGGGCAGCTCATTTGAGGAGTGATGCCAGTGGCTATTTGATCATCAGCGTGACATCTGGGGACAGGCAATTAGGTCTCCTCTGTTTCTGTGAAATAATCTTAGCCAAATTTCAAATTATTCTTTTTATGCTTAGGGAAAAACAATCATCTTGGCAGAAGAATCTTATATCTGGTTCTTTTGTGCATGTTCTGTGTTTTGTCTCATAAGGAGGGACATTTGTATATTTTGAATTCAGTGCCAAAATTAAGAAAAGTCTCTTTAGTAACTTATGTGTTTGTCCATGTGTGTTGAATTGAGACGGTAGAGAATAGAAGTGGCAATGTGTCTTACTTGGAGGATTTATATGTTTTCTTTTCTAGAATTTTCCACCTTGCTCCCTGCCCCCTCCTCGAGGGTCTGGGGCATGGTGGGCAGGCAATGGGTAGACAGCTTGGCAGCAATCTTGAGTACCACTGCTCACTCTCTTCCCCAAGATGAGAGTGTTGGCAAAAACTGCTGCTTACCAACACCGAGACTCCCCCCCTCCCTGGAGACTGACTGCCTCCCCTTCTCTGTTGGCCTGAGGCTTCAGAGCAGAGACAGCTCCTAATGGCAAACTCCCCGGTTTTGGCAGTGGGGATATACATTGCTGGTGATGCTTTGTCATTCCAGCAGTTGATTTATTGCAGAGATTCAGTATGCAGTGTGTGTGGATTGGAAAAATTCAGGGTTCAAGTCTTTTTTATTGACTTCTAGGCAATCGCCGCCAGTGACAGGATCAGTTCAGGGTTTTTGATTATTCCAAATTTCGTGTCGCAGAAGCCTGGATAATCTAGTGATGAGTAATGGATGTGAATGCTGAGATCCTGGAAGTAGCTCTGAGAACCTTTTTATGCGCATGGAGGGAACTGCTCCACCTTAACTCCCTTTGTTCGTTTAGTCCTTTACGTAATCAACAAATAGTAACCAGTGGAATGGATTTTATTATTCAAATACAGAACGTGTTTTAGCTGTTTTCCTGAATGACCACACTTCGAATTAGCAATAGTCTCTGATAACTACTTGATTTAGAAAAGCCTCGCATTTCCCTTGTTTGAATAATATATAACACATTCAGGCCATGGTTATAAGCATTTTACCATGCTGATAGCATGGGGGAGAAAAACTCTGTTGCCAGCCATCTTTTGGGTATACGCTAAGAGCTCATTTGCCTTTTGTTATTAAGGTTTGTGGCATCTGTTAAGCTGCTCCTGGTGATTCGGACAGCATTAGGGGTGTAGCCTGAAGTATTCAATGAATCAAACTGTGACTTGAAGTTGGCTCATTACTCCCTCTTGAGCAAAAGACAATATGTGAAGAATTCTGATTACAGCTCAGATCTTCAGCTTTAAGAAGTTGCCCTTTGAGCTTGCTCTGTAAATAGTGATTAGTTTTAAACCTTCAATTTTGGTCCTTCACCACCCAGAATGGTGCCTGGGTACTGAAGAAAAGTGCTTTTCCCACTGCAGAAACACTTTAAACAGTAGATTCTTTAGTAGGGAGACTAAAATAGGTTTCCTATTGTTCAAATGGGTGTTTTAAGTGCTTTGCAGGTGTATCTTAGAGAATGGAGGTATTTATTTTTAATGAGAAGAGCTGAAGAATAAAAACAATCACAGCCTTGGAGAATTGCAGATCAAAGCTTTTTTCATTATAAAATAAATGAGGACCTCCATCCTAGGAGCTAGTAAATTCATTAATTTTTAATAGAGGACTAGGCTATAAATGATAATTTAATTCTTTTGGGGGAAGATCCTTTAAGTGGTGTTTAAAAATCTACATACTTAGGTGGTTTGGAGTGAAAACCTGCTGTGATATCTAAGGTGGTAAATGTATGGTGCCATCAAGAAACTTGCTGAGAAACACTCTGGGTCCTTTATAACTGTTTCGTTTCTACCTAGAATACAGTATAATATTTTGTACTCTTGCTATATGTAGTTGTTACTTTGTAGCTGGGTTTCCCACCTTACTGTTTGAATCAGAAATGCCACTGTCAAGAAGTAGAGTTGTGGGTGGAAATAATAAACAAACCCCAAGCCTATCAAATATTCTAGTCCACATTTTTCCTCATTGGTCAAGATCTCCCATCACCCTTCCAAATACCTCTGCTCCTCTCTAAGTGATCCTGGTAGTTTCTTTCTTTTACTCTTCAACTAGCAGCCGTGGCATTTATTGAAGAAGCAAGCTCTGCTTTCCAAATGATGGCCGGTTCCAGGAGAGAGATAGTCTGGTCAGAAGGGCCACAGGTCCCCAGAGGGCAGCTATTCCACATTGTGAACTGACCACATTGGAATGGTCATGGAATTGAGGGCACCAGCACTCAGCAAAGTGGCCTGAGTTTGGAGCTATTTTGCAGGCACAGCAAAATTGCAGAGCAAGTGAATAGTCTATGATACAGGTGTGTGCATGGACACACGTATTTGTAAAACTGAAGTCACTGCTGGCTGAGGAGTACCTTTTGAGAAGTAAGATGAATTGTGAAATTGAAAAAGTATTGAGGCATCGACAGATGATTGGATAAAAAAATTGGTATTACATGATATATATATATATATATATATATATATATATATATATATATATATATATAGTGGAATACTAGTCAGCCTTTAAAATGAGGGAAATTCTGCAGTGTGTGACAACCTGGATGAACTCGGAGGACAATATGCTAAGTGAAATAAGCCAGTCACAGAAAGAAAGGCAAATCTAAAATAGCCAAATTCATAAAATCAAAGAGTGGAATGATAGTTGGCAGGGGCTCAATGACAGGGGGAAACAGTTACTAATCAAAGGATATAAAGTTTCGGTTAAGATGAATAAGTTCTCAAGATGTACTCTACAACATTGCACCTACAGTCAGCAAGAACAACTGCTTCTGTCCCCTGCTGTAGAGATGAGGGAACTGACTCTCAGTGTTTAAGGGACGTCCCTTGGGCCTTAAACCAATCAGTACCTGAGTCCCTTTCTTGCATATCCTGTCCTTTAACTCTGCATGCTGATTTATTTGTGCATTTCCTCATCTTAAATCCTTTCCTGGAAAAAGGCAGACCATAAATAAATGGATGAATTTATGCATTCTGCATTTTAACATATTGTTCTTATCAATGTTTATCTGTATTATAAATTGACGTGTTTGCCTATCTTGCTTGCCTTCCCTCCCCCACTTCTAAATTTAGAGTTGCATAATGACAAGGACTCTGTTTAAACTAAAACCTACACCATCTAAAATTCTGTCATATGCCTATGAATATTCAAAAAATGTTACTAGGGAATGAGCATCATAAATGAAATATTTGTGATTTTCGTCTTCCAGGTTTGCTGGATCACACTTGGTTAGCTTTTTGGCGAGGGGCAGTTAAAACTGATCTAGAAAAAAGAAAGGATTTCCATGCCATTGCCCCCTTCTATTCCTTGTTAATGTGCTGACAACTCGGCCTCAGAACTGCTGGAGCCTGAACAATAATCTGTGAGTTTCAGGCCCTGCTTGCAGTGCTCCCCACGGCTTGGAGGCAGGGGGCTAGGTCAGGCCTTAATGCGGAGAGGTGCAGGGCTATGAAAACAATCTTAAATGTCCCTTTTTCAGTTCATCCAAGAGCATGTGTTCTCTAAATTATCTCTTTGGTGGTTTTAGTCACATATGTTGGCTGGCAGTTTAGAAACTTCCAGTTTTTGAAGGGTTAATCCTCTGAGTTGGATGACTCCAATTCGCATCCAGGTTGGGGTTGTGTTGATCAGTTTCCCTTGCCTCTAACCTGTGTTTTAGTTCCCTTACACACCAGGCTCTAATGTAGTCATTGGTTTTTTCAACATCCTGAATAGGACCTTTAAAAGGCATCTAAAACTTAACATGTCCCCACTGGATCTCCATACTTTACCCCACACACTTGCTGCTTCTGCCATCTTCCTTGTCCCATCTCAATAAATGGCAGCTACATCACCCTTCCAGCGAGGAGTTTCCATGAGATAGAGAGATATATCTCTTTTATATCCAACTTGTCAGCAAATCCTGTCAATGTTTCCAGAATCTGACCACTTTTCATCATCACCACCTTGGTCCATGTCCCCATTATCTCTCTCTCGGGTTACAGCAGTAGCCTCCTACCCGGTCTCCTCTTTCTTCCCTTCTTTGCAGTGGTCTATTTGCAACACATCAGCTCAGAAATATTGTTGGATATTGGTCAGATTCTATCTCCCCTCTGCTCAAAACACTCAAGGTTTCCTATCTAACTTGGAGTAAACTTCATAAAAGTCTCTACAGTATCTGGTCCCTCGTGTCTCTCTGACTTCATTTGTGCCATTCTCCATTCATTGAGTCTCGCCACCCTGCCCCCTCTTGTTCCTGGAGCGTACCAGGCCTGTTCCCACCTGATAGCCTCTGTTCTGGCTGTATCTTTGAGCCCAGCAAGCTCGTTCCCTACCTCTGCATGGCTCCCTCCCTCCCTGACCTCCTTCATATCTTCATTCAAGTGTCCCTTTCTCAGTGAGACCTTACCCGAATACTCTGCTGGAAACTGCCTGCTTGTCCTCCTCTCCTGCCTTTTTTCTCTCCATAGTCCTTTGCATCATTTGACATTCATATATTTTAGTTATTTTCTTTATTACTTTTCAGTCTCCCTCTACTAGAATGTAGACCCTAAGGGCCAAATATTGTTGTCTGTTTTTGTCTGGGCCTACATCACTAGCTCCTTAATGGTGCCTGTCCCATAGTAAGCCATCACTACATTGAATAGACGAATGAATACTTTCCAGCAAAATCTGCCTTTTCATGGCCCAAAGGTTCTGTTTTCTGTGGTATTAATATTTAATAAGAGGCATTCAGAGCTCACCAGCTGAAGGAATGGATTGAATTTATGTGGCTTTCTTCAGCTGTACACCAGACACTTACAACACCAATGTTACTTCTCTAATTAATTGGGGAATTTCCATATAATTGTAATGGTGATATTATAAATACAAACTTGAAAGGCTTGGGCATGCAAAGATACATGAGAAGGTAGATGCTCCTCAACTGTCCTTTTAAGGGACCAGCCGTAGCAAAAATATCTAACACTGAGTAAGCATTTTACTCCTGGTTTCACTCTGCTACATGCTGTTTCTTCTCTCTCTTCCTCTCTCCCTTTCTTCTCCCTCTGTCACACACACCCACACACCCCAGGAGGTAGGTGGGTATTTTCTCCATTTTACAAATGAGGACCTGAAGTTTAAAGAGCTTAAAAGTAACTTGTCAAGTTCAGAGGTTAGTAGGTGGCAGTCAGGATGCTCACCCTGAGGTGTCTTAAGTTCTACTCTGTTGGAGGAATGGACTCTTAAACATGTTAAGTGAAGGAATCTTTCTCACCTGCCTTTGGCAGGAGCCTGACACTTGCACTCATGAAATCAGGTCCAGCTGGGAGAGTAGAGAGAAGGCAGGTAAAAATGTTACAGATCACTTCTTTGAGGTTTGGGACAGTATGTAATCCATAACCCTCAGCTTTGGGGCCCAGCTCTGTGCTTCGGGCTGTGAAGGCGAAGGACATTAGCTAATTAGAAACTCAGTTTGGAAGAGGAGCCCCGAGTCTCTGTCTTTGCTGGACAGAGATAGAGCGTGTGCCTTCTCCCCTGGACAAAGAGATTTTGTCTAAATGCACACTGTGCTCTGGCAGCCAAAAGTTATTTCTGCTTTCCTAGGCTTGAGCCACAGAGAAAACCCCAATCTACTCTGATCACCAAAATCAGAGGATTTCAGAACTGGACCAGATTTTGGAGATTTGCCACACTTCTCTTACTGTTGGTGCTCCAGCCATTTGGAAGAACATGTGAGATCTCGAACTGTCGTTCTCTTTCTCACCCTGGGTCTTTACGTGCTCTGTTCCCTGCCTGTTAAATGTGTCCTCCACGTTCCCCTGAAAAACTTTAACTGCACGTTAGGATTCAGCCTAGGAGAGAAGATAGTTGAAAATTTGTAATTTTTTTCCAAAGAAAAGTAAGGATAGTTAGC
Organism: Indri indri; assembly: GCA_004363605.1. Lineage (NCBI taxonomy): Eukaryota > Metazoa > Chordata > Mammalia > Primates > Indriidae > Indri > Indri indri. Next base: position 31,403 of record RJWJ010001496.1, read on the forward strand.
AATATCATGGTTAGCTTTTATGTTTGCAGTTTATTCCCCAAAACAAGATATAAATTTGTGTAAGTAATGGTATATGTGGATGAGAGCTTATAAAAGTTTGATCAATCCTTCAGTCCCTCTTATCTAATACAAGCAAAAATCGAACCATGAATGTGAAATCCAAACAAATATTAATATATTTAATAATGAACATTAATGGTCTGTAATCAAGGCACAGCCTGTTGGTTACACATATTCTTAGATTAATGATAAACAGAAGAATAATTTTAAAAATGTGCTAAGTTTGTATCTTTAGCATAAGTGTGTGACTATGTTAAGTTTGGGTTTATCACTATTAGCCTTAGGGAGAGAAGATGCTAGGTTATTTTTTAATGAATCCAGATGTCCAAACTGTATTTTTCCTCAAGTTTTCACGTACCTCCAGAGTAGGTTCAAAGCTAGAGCTGTTGAACATGACCGTGGGGATGGGAAGTGAGGTGAGACAGCTGCTTTTGTCTGTGAGGAAACTTAATTTGTGTGACACTTGCCTTCTGTCTTCCAGAAAATTAGCATGTGCAGTTTTAAAACAGAGAGGGGATGCTACGGTGTTTATTGAGCAAATCCAGTTTATGTCCCTGCATATCTGTGTGACTCAGCATAAAAATTTTTAGGTTGTACTGCATACAGCAAATTCTACCCACCCGAAACGATGTGCTTATATAAAAGGGGCATTTATGTGTGGGGTCCAATAGGAAGGGGGGGCATCAACGCTTATTGAGAGTCTTCCACGCGCCTGGCAGTGGTCTAGATGCATGCTTTGTGCAAACACTGGCATTTCCTCCTGGACTCTGACATCACAGGTATTTTAAGAAGAGCCGAGTGATGGGAATGAGCCATCCCAGACACTTCTGAATGAAGTAAGCTCTCAGTGACCTGAAGTGGTGGAGGAGAACAGCAAGGTGGAAACCTTAGCAGGTGAGAGCCTTTTTGGTTTCCTGTAAGAGGGTGGGAACTGGAAAGCAGAAATGAAGGTGAAGCCATGGAGCGGGATGAGGTTTCCCCTTGCTCCACGCCCCACTCTCCTCTCTGCTCCTGCAGGGCAGGGGAAGGGTTCAGTTGTGGGGTTACTGGGCAGTATATCAGTCTTCTCTTCTTTTTGAAAAGTTTTTTTTCTTTCTCTTAACTAAAAAATAATTCAATTATTTGTTAAATTTAGAGAATGTACATGAATATAGGAGAAGAAAATTATAAGCACACCCATGATCCCATGGCCCTGATGTATAACCACTGTTACCATTTTGATATAGAGCCGCAGATGTTACATACATAATTTTTTCTTTATCGAATTCAAATATATGGTATGTATCTTTTTACTTAATATATTAGTGATTGGTTTTCTTAATTGAGCAATTAAAAAATAATGGCCATGTGGGTAGAGAAGGGCCTCGTGGAAAGGGTTGGGAGGCCTTCTAGCCCCTGTAACTACAGGAGCCTGATTGTCAGAGCATGTAGGAAAGGACCCAAAGTCTGTTTGTAATACAGCACAGCCTTGTGTTCATAAGGCTGTTTAGTTATTCAGAGGTACTGTGACCCTTACAGTGTCACTAGGAGTAGATAAAGGAGGTCTTATCTTGTCCATATTAGAGATGAGGAAATGATGTATTGGGCTAAAGCTGCTTACCTACAAGTACACAGTTGGATAGAGATTCAGATTTCTGACGAAGTGGCTTTTACATTACGTTATTAAATCCATCAATTTCTTCTTAGTCAACTTGGACTCCCATAACAAAATATCACAGACTGGGCTTAAACAACAGGCATGTTCTGAAGGTTGGGAAAATCCAAGTTCAAGGTTTCAGCCACTTCAGTTTCTGGTGAGGGTTCTCTTCCTGGCCTGCAGGCAGCTGCCTTCTTGTTTTTCTTACATGGTCTTTCCTTAGTGCATGCATGCAGAAAGAGAGTAGTCTGGTATGTCTTCTTATAAGGATACTAATCCTGTTGGATCAGGGTCTTATCCTTTTGATCTCATTTAACCTTAAGTACTTCCAGGAAGGCCCCATCTCCAAATACAGCTACACTGGGGATTAGGGCTTCAGCATATGAATTTGGGAGCTGAGGGATGGGGGTGGGTACACACAGTCAGTCCATAACACTTATCCAACAAACATCAATGGGTGCCTACTGCTGTTGTACTGCTAAGGAGTCTAAGGGATAGGGATGTACCCATAAGCGATGCCATGTTATGCTGTAGCAGATATAAATGGGGACCTGTATAGGACCATAAGTTAGAGAAGGCATCCATTGGGAAGTGATTTGTGAGCCTTGAGAGACATGTAGACAAGTAGGTGTCAGTGGAAGAGGCAATGGCAATCAAGGGTTGACTCAATGTTGCTGTCTACCTCTGGCACAAAGAAATAGACCCTGTTTTTACCTTTCTGTTTTTGTTCTATTTAACATCATCTTACTGGATTATATAAGACTTTGTAAACCATTCAGATCCTCAATCCCATCCTGCCTTATTGTTTGGAAAGGTGGAATATGAATAAATAAATAAAATGCAGAGCCTGTAGTCAGCCATTTGTCATGATGTTAATTCCAAGATTGCATTACTGTTTCCCTTTTTCAAGTCTTGTTTTTTAAGAGAAGTAGTTGAAAGATCCAGTAGCACTTGTGTAATCTCAGTCAATCCCTACTGATCTCTCCTAGTGTAGTTGGCTTGCTTTGTTTGGTGGCCATAGGCATGGTTTCTTATCTCAAGATCTTTCTGATCACCTCATCAGGAACAAACCTGAAATCTCAATTTTCTAAGAAAAGGACATTGGAGAGCTGGAGGTTTGCTGTAAAATGCATGTCTTATGTCACCATCTCATTTACTCATTCAACTCACTTTTACTACTTGCCATAAACTCTTCTACATGGAACTAGTGGGTACAAAGCAGAACAAGATAATTATGCACCCTGAGATGCATTTAGGCTACTGCAGGGATAGGGAATACTGTTCACTCACAGACTCGGTTCACAGAGGCTACTGGGAGCACCTGTGGAAAGGTTGCTGAGGCTGCATTCACACGAAACCAGGAGGCTGTGCTGGATTAGTGGGGGCTGCCATGGGTCTTGGGCAGGGAGTTGAGGGAAAAGGAATTAGTGACTTGCAAGTTACTTATTTGCCATTTGCCATCCTTGGCTGGGATATGTCTACATACAGTGCTTTCCCTGAATTATTGATGCAGGGTCAAAAAATGCATCATCTTCAGTGGGAAAATAATATCCATCTTCCATGATCATCTTTAAATTTTGGTTAGAAATATATTTTGGTCTTCCGGAAAGTTTTTTCTTCATGGTATTTCATTCCCTTCCTACTTAAATTTTAGATTACAGTTGGGAAATTGTTCTCTTCTTGAGGGGGCGATCCACTGTCAGCAGGGATTTATTAATGTGCTTCCGCAAAAGCCTGAAATGAAGCCAGCTGCTTTGCTGACTGTGGATAGAAGGGGCCTCAAACCCTTGACTTTTTTCTTTTACACAGCAATCGTCATTCCTGGGTGTGACACAGAATCACCTGAGATGCTTTTAAAAACCCAGGGCCCACCGTAGCTCATAGGATCCCTAGGGTGGGACCCAGGCACCAGATTCCAGCGTATAGCCTTGGAGAACCACTGTCTGACCAGAGCATGTACAGCCTTCCAGGTTTTGGTTGGTTGGATAGCTGGCCTGGGGCAGAGCGAGCTATTTGTGGTAAATAGTGGTGATAGGACATGAGAATAGACGGGGAGGCCACGTTACAGGTTTCTCCTGGGTCGGTAGTGTTTACACTGGGCAAACTCAGTGTACAGATGTGGTTGAAATATTCCTGTCCAACTCCGGACCCGTGTCTTTATGCTCTCCTTGGGTTAAAAACTCAGAATCCCACCTCTTATTCCCATGCAATCTTTGGGAAGCAGTATAGAGTGTGGCTAAGAGCACATGGTTAAGATTACAGGCTTTGCAGTTAGAAAAATACTGAATTCAAATCCTGACCAAATGTGTGGCCTCAAGCAAGTTGTGTAATGTTATCATGGCTCAGTTTCTGCCTCTGGGAAGTGGTGGAATAATTACATACGTTTAAGGATTGTTTAATGGTTAAGCGAGGCAGTGTGCACAAAGACCAAGCACTTCATCATGCTGGGTTCAGAGGGAGGGCTCAGGAAACACTGGCTGTCATGGTAGCTGTTCGTCTAGGGTGAGGGTCAACCACAGACCTTGGGCCAATGCTGGAGTTTCACCATCCATCTGATGACCTAGGAATAGGAAGCAAGTTCCAGGAAGCTGCTAGGGCCATGTGTATGTGAGGTCCAACTTGTCACGGCCTGTCTGTCTTATGGGTTTTTGACAATCAGTGGAATAAATGGGTGAGATATTTAATAGATGTTGGAATGCACTGTGAAAGGGTCCAGAATGAAATGGAGCCAATCTCAGTGGTTAGCCTTCCTTTTCCACCTCATCTCTGACCTCCCTAATTGCCAGTTTGGGGCATGAAGGGATGGCTCCATTGCACATGCTGCCTGGAATCATGGCAGTCCCCATGCCATAGCAGCTTCCAGGCTCAGAACCTAGATAGGAGGGACTGCCTTTCTTCCTAGATTTGAAAGTACCTTCTGCGTTGTTTAGACAACACAGTGATCCAGAACGGTGAGTATTTAGTGATCCCTAGATTTCATTTTAGTGATGAAAGCCTCTGTATGCATCCAGTTACCCAAAGTTCAAATAAGCAACAAAATTGGACACTGAATTTTAGGTATCTTGCTTCTACCCCATCCTTTAGTAATAAGCAAAGCAATGTTTGCGAGGAGGAGGAACAACCAAAGATTTAGATGGTTCACAGCACCGGAATATTATAGGTGACTTAGATTTATTTATTATTGACAAAGTCCTTCTCCTTCATGAAGCTCTCCTTTAATTCCTGTCCTCCAATTCCTTCAAGACTTCTCTTCTCTGAATTATTGTAGTGTTTTGCTGATTTATGATGCCAATTTGTCTTTTATTAAAAAGTTATACAAATCTTTTTATAAACTTCTTATGGGGAAGGTCTTGTAATATTCATTTTTGTATCCCACTTAATATCAAACACAGAGCCTTTTACATAGTAAGTATTCAACATCTGTCAACTAAATGGATACATGTTTTGGGAAAATCACAAGAGATGAATTCATACCATCAAGACTCACCAGCAAATGATAACTGTTATTTCTTTTTCAGGTATTTAACTGTAACACTGGTATTCAGACCTTTTAGTCTCCTTTTAAGAATTTTTTGATGCCCTATTTATTCTCCAGACAGAACCCATGGGCAAGAACAGTGGAGAGCTTCTACCATTAATCTTCCCCTCCAAATCCACAACCATTTTGTAGTGTGCATTTGCAAACATCATTTTCTGTGTTCTGCTGGTTTCTAAGTGAGTGTAGTTATCATTTAGAATTCTCCCACCTGCTTCCAGATGTCAAGGACGGGTGGGGGTGGGGGGGATTGCTCTTGAGAGCTCATCAATTCTGCTTCAGTGGATGCTGGGAAGATGCATGATGGATAATTTTTCCTGTAAATTCTTTTTTGAAACCTTAAATAGGCCACAATCTGTGGCCACTCTTGCATTATTTGAATATGTTGGGAAGGTGGATGTCAGTAACTTGAGAGAGAAATTCTGTCCAGCAGAAGCTGGACATAATAAACCAGCATTCGCCTGCCTGGTGGTAAGCTCTTTCTGGAAGAATGAGCTTGTTTCTGTGAGCACAACAAGGAAATGGGGGTGGTGAAGACATCCAGGATAAGACAAGTGGTGATTGACAGCTCAGCTGGTGGAGATGGGTAATTGGAAATTCATAGCACATAAATCTCCCAGTACTTATCTTGAAGCACAGGAAGAGAGGAGATCTGAGCAGGAGAACATTTAACTCTTTCCAAGAGATCTAATAATGTAGCAAATCTTTAAGTTCTTCATTTTAACTTTAATTGAATTATGGTTTTCTGTCTTGGAGAGAGAAATGCATTCTGCTTAAGGAAATGACTCTGTGCATAGTAAATGGAAATGCACAGGACTATTGGAGAAGTTCTTTGTTTGTTTACTTAGGATATGGGATCCTTTCCCATGGGTCCCATTCCCTTAGAGAACAGTTGTTTCTCTTAATGGGTTTCTGGTTTCTCTCGTACAAGGGTATCTCCTTTATGCTCCTTTTAGCTTTCTGTTAATAATTTCTAAACTAGTATTTTTAAAAAATGAGGCGGTATTAGATCATTAGCAAGTAACATAAACATAGTAGCATATTGAAAGGGACATTCAGCTTGCTCGTTGAAATCTTATACTTTGATGATTTGGGTCTCCGGTTCGACATCTCTGAGCTGGACAGCCACCTTTCATTATCTTCTTCATGATAACCCATGATATTATTAAAGATGATCATTAAGTCACTTCTAATTTTTTTTCCAGGCTAGATAGCAAAATTCAGCCTAAATAGCTAAAATTTTTCAGTCTCGACTAAGTTGAGTGTTTTGGCCTTGTCAGGGTATGAGTGAGATTGGGACTGTCACTGAACCATGGCTGCTCTCTGTAATTGGGATGGATCTCCTGAACGAGCGGATCTATTTTATCAGCTCAGCTTCCACTGACTCTGCCTCATTTTTGTTGAAGTTCAGAACATTTATCTAATCTTAATGCCCTGTACGCTCAAAGATTTGTGGCTGCATCTGTGTTATTTCTGGCTGGCAAAGTGTTGCATCTGTTGCAATGTGAGAGCTCCCGCTGGTGAACAGAGCTACACTGTAGGGGGCTAGCTTTCTATAGCTTCGGAGCTTCCATAGGCATTATGCCCTAACAGCTGGTTGAGGTCTGGAAAGGGAGTAGAGATTGGAGGGGTATACTGAGGTACAGAGGCAGAAGGAAGAGTAGTTATAATGGTGGGATATAAGATGGAATCCATCGATCTGGGGAAATTCATTGAACTTTGGAAGTGATGAGCGCTTGTGTTGGGCATCCTGGAAGTACCCAGGACAGACAAGGTATGCTTCCTGATGCGTGGAGTCTGGAAGCCCAGGCTATCCTCTGAGCTCTTTCAGGAGCCAATCCAATTACCTGGGTTGGACTAGATTTTAAAGATGAGATGAAAGGGTTGGACTAGATAATAGGTACAGTAGAGAGAAAGATGCCATAAACTTTCTTGCCGTTTCCGACAGCCATTAAGTCTGCTTTATGATTCTAATGCATGAAGTGTGTATCTCACACAATGCTCCTTGCTGTGCACAGAGGAAGAAGAAAATAAATACGTATGGATTGCATGATTCGATGTGGAGCAAGGTAATGGCAGAGGGGTAGGTCTCGCAGAATAGGTAAAGACTTATATTTGACAATCACAGCAGGAAACCTTTAGCAGAAGTGATTATCAAGCTTTTAAAACCATGTTTCATATCTTAAAAAGCACTGCAATTAATATATGTCTCTTCAGTGAAGGAAACAAAAAAGCCACATTTTCATTTAAACAACATCAGCAGCGGCTGTCAGCACTACTAATATAGGCTTTACAAGGGAGGCTTCTGGGTTCACTGGTAGGTTAAGTTCACTTATGTCATCCTGAGGGTTTGTTGTGAATATGGTAAAGCTTTGATATCCTGATACCTACAGAAAGATGTCCAGCTCTGCAGCCCGGCACATTCCAACCTTCACAAACTGCTGTTAACCTTTCTTTTTACTCCTCGTGGCATACATTCAATAGACATTAACTGAATCTATATGCCGGGCATTGTGTTAGATGCTCACAATTCAAAATGAGTAAGTTTCCTCTTGTCAGGGATTGTACATTCTAACAGTGGGAAACCATGAAACAAGTCCATGCAAGTAAGTGTTACCTGTAAGAATAATTTCAGCAGGGTGCAGATGTAGCCATAGACGTGTCATGCAATTTCATATCACTGTCCCTTCACTCACTATATTTCCTATGCCCAGAATTGTGTTTTTACCAAGTCTTGCAGTGAAGTCCAGCTCTTCAGCCAAGTTCATGTTTGGAGGTCACTTTCATCGATTCTTTCCACTGGTGTTCACATGGGGGTTGGGTGTGTACCCATCCTGTTACTGGGTCTGTGTACTAGACCATGAGAAGGTCCAAGGCAGAGCATTTGTTTTATTCACCTTTATGAAGAGTACGCATTCAGTGAAAGTTTATAGGAATGCAGGGAGGAGGTTATATCAGAGACTGCAATTGCTGTTGCCTCTGTCTAGAATACGTTTCCCCCCAGATCTTTTAATTGATGACTTGGTCACAGAGAGGCTTCCCTGACTACCATACCTAAAATAGATCCTTCTCTTCATCCAATCCTCTGTCTATCACTTTAAGGTGCGTTGTCTTCACAGCGCACCTCAGTGAATAAAGTGTTGTATTTGTTTTTGTCTGTTGCCACTAAATGTAAGCCATCTGAGAGGGGAGATCTCATCCGTCTCGGTCAGTGCTGCATTTCCTGCAGCTAGAACAGTGCCTGGCTCATAGAGAGCCTTTAGTATGTATTTGTCAAATACATGAATGATACTTGATTTTCATTTTACCTGCCAGCATTTCTGGTCTAAGACACCTTTTCATTATTAATAAATGAAACAAAGCTCTTCACAGCTTTTCACAGTGTGTTCTTTTCTCTCTGGGACTGTGTGGATTGTTCTGGTACCTTGAAGATAATGGCAGCAGGATGGCATTTAGGTCCTGCCACATTTGGCTCTGTGCCGCTGACCTTTCGAGGAGTTTTCCTTAGCAGGTGCTGCACAGAAAATGAGCTCTTTCTGCATCATGGAGCCCCAAACACTCTCCTCGTGTGCTTTTGGGGACTGGCAGCCTGGGATCAGGGTTTGGCTTCTGATTCCTTTGTCTTTGTCAGCTGCTTGTCTCCATCCAGTCATGCCCATGCTGACATACGAGTTACAGTTGAGAGGGAAGAGAGCCGTTGGTCCTTTTCTTATTTTCTGCGTGATTGCTGACAGTTCCATAGGGACTAAGGACATGTGATTGAAGAAGGAGGGTAGGAAGACAGCAAAGGAGAGAAGGTGTGACAGTGGGTACACCTGTGATTGGGAAATACTGGAGCTCCAGCCACTGGAGTGTCCTGAGCGTGGAGGGCCCTGCTCATTTAGCTGGAGGTGGCTGGAGCAGCCTCTCTCTCCCTTCCCCTGTGTAGCCCACAGCTTTCTGCCAACAAGTCATCCTTACACTTCGACTATACTCTTCTATGTAGTTTATGGGACAAGGGCGGGCGGAACCAGTTTTGCTGGATAGCAAGTTCAGCAAGACTCTTTATAGGGGACCCTTATACCTGTTAGTCTCAGCTATGGGACCCACAACAGCCAGTTTACATTATTATTATTGTTTCTGTATTCTGAGTGAGCTTGTAATTTGTTTCACGGTTATTCCAGGGGAGGAGGGGGTCTCAATTATTGAATCATCTTTGTATATCTCGTATTAGGTCTAGAGTTTTATTGCTGTTGTTTGCTGTTTGTTCATTTGATTGTTTATGTTAAGCTGCAAATGCGAGAATCCATATGATCCCCCCATCTCTTTCCAAAGGGCTCAAAGAATCCCTGAATCATTTGGTGTGGAGCCTAACTCTGCAGAACCTCCCAGAATCCCACTGGCACAATTCCAATGGAAGGTCAGGGGTTAACCCTTCCAGGGTTAGGCTCTGCTTTGGGGATGGAAATGCGCAGGCATGCATGCACACACACATGCCCACACAGATACATATATATGCTACCATGATTACTCTACCATACGGAAAACATGGTTGCTTTGTTTTCCATTGGAGATCATTAGCATAAGTTGTAGAAACTACCTAACAAAAGATGCGAAGTATTTATGAAGTTTTAAAATACTCCTAGAGAATAATATTCAAACCTCCTGGTGGTTTAATGTCACAGAAACTGAATTTCTATGGAAAAAATAGCCTTTGTCTGTAGCATGGGTACATAATGAACTAGACTAGCATTTTAGTGAGCTGAAAAACTCTGGCAGTTTTTGTGTCAATGTAAATTATAATTATCTACCTAATCTCTTTTTTTTTTAATGCTTTTTGGATATTTTTTTTTTTATTTCAGCATATTATGGGGGTACAGATGTTTAGGTTACGTATGTTGCCCTTACCCCCCCTCCCCACCGAGTCCAAGTTTCAAGCATGTCCTACCTAACCTCTTTTCATGTTAAGCTTGCTCTTCAAAAGGTTGTTTTATTTCCTAAGTGTTTCGATTTTCTTTCAGCCTTGGTTTAGGGAGAAGAACAAAAAATTACTAAAACTGATTGGTAGAAATCACCCCTTTGTGGAGTATTATCTAGCCTCTATAGTGGCATAAAAGGTGCTGCATTTACAAACAGTCTCTACATTTATAAACATTTTTTTCATCCTGGCAGAAAAATCCAAACAGAATTCATGGTCCTACTTTGAATGAGAAATAGTCTCAAGTTGGAACTTATTATTATAATCACTGTTTTTATTAATCATTTAACAATTGTATGGTGTTGATTAATTTTCTGGCAGTGTTATGTTAATAATATTTCAAAGAAGGGAAAGAAGTCATTTCATATGTGTGGGTTTAGTTTAATTTTATTCACCAAAACAGTATTTACTTAACAGCTATGGAAATAAGCACAGATTCAGGTTTTGTCATCTTCCATTTTAGTGAGTAGCTAATGAACAGAGTGGATGCTTGTGGAAAAATAGGTTGGTAGAGCTATTCAGGGTATGAGTCGCAGGAGTGCACTCTGACCTCATTAGAGCATTTACAGTTTGGATCAAAGATGTTTAGTGTCTACTACAAGTGTGATGTGTCCGTGGATGTTTGGTCGATACCAGTTAATGAGGTGGATTGAGAGCTCCTGTACAATTTTAGAATTTTAAATCTGTGCTGATACCTAAGTGCAAATAAGGAAACCCCTTGAAGTTTAAAGTTATTTAAATTTAATTTTTAAATTTGGAGGTGCCATTTAGGGTTGATCCATTGGCACTAGTTTTTAAATTCTGTTGCATGGTTTTGTCTTCTGTTTTCCCTCTTTTGCACAGTAATGGGGGTTAATTACCCATTTGTCAGAAAAGAGATCCCCATTACTACATACCAGCCCTTAAGGTTATGAGTGCTTTGTATCTTTAGAAGTTTTAGATCAGAGAACATAAGTTTTCTAACTCTTAAAAGTATCCTCTGGATATTTAACAGATTGAGGGACTAACACAGTCTTGATCACTTAGGATTTGAAGCATTGAGTCCTATACTTTCAACCAAGTGGCAGACATTGCTTCAGTATTTTGCTCTTCTTGAGTCTAGAAGTTCTTTGAAATTCTGGCCATAAAATGGACTTAAGAACAATAAATTTATTGTGATAGCTCAGAGTTCCAGTAATATAGCTTAGGTGCTGAACTATCCTTTAATTTTTTTTTTTCCTTTATGAAATATATGTGGCTTGGGTTGGATAGTCAGAGAAACAGTGGTGTCATAACAGAGGTGAGTGGAATTCACCTCATCACTTGATCTGTTTAATTTTGGATGAAAATTTAGCAGGTAGTGGTGGAGACCTTGAGAAAGTGTTGACAGCCTATTAAAATGTAGTTTAGAGGGTTTTAGATTCCAATAATAAATAATAAATATAGAACCCTGTTTTAGCAATTGTGTGGTTATATAAAGATTTCAGTTGAAAGCCCATGAGATTTGACATCATATTCTGTTTGGAGTTTTAGTGGTTTGAAAGAGTGTTTTTGGACTATGAATCTGGAAAGTAAGGAAGCTACGTAATATGGTTTTCTATGCACTCTCTAACCCCTTCCTCACAAGACTTTTCCCTCCTTAATCCTGCCCAGGTGGGTTTCTGGTCCTTTGAGGTGAGGTGGCTTGAGGAGGCATCTCAGTACACTCTCTGTGGGTGTTCTGAAAGGGCCTGGAGTAACTCCCTTCTGGCCTCCAGCTTTCATCCTGTGTAGCCCATCAGGGCTGCTCCTGGGTCTGTATCCACTTCCTGGAGTGGTTTCTCTGGGGAGTGACTGACTGTGTGTTTTGCTTCTCAGTCTTCTCCTTGCTCTTTCTGGCAGGATCCGATTGATACAGGCAGAAACATCAGGGCTGGCACCTCTGCTTTACAGGTATAGGGAGAAATAATTGGTGAGGACTTGTACATCAGTTGAGAGGGTGCCCTAGTCTTGGTAACAGCATGGTTATCTCTTTCGGGAATGAATTTCCACCCTTGCTCTCACAGAATTTCCTCTTGGTGGAGTTTATTTGTATTTATATTGTTTGCATGACTGAAATTCCAGTCTCATAGCTTATAGTCAAACCAGCTATGCATTTGTCTCTCAATAGTTTATAGGTGTGAATGGGCAAAGATGGTTAGTATCTGGGTGCTGTCTTTGATCAAGACACACTAGAGTGCAAAAGATGAGGCCTGTCCTGAGTGGGAGGATGTGATTCGATCAGTGAAAGTTAAGAGGACAGTTTACGTTTGGGACTCAGAGAAACTAGATCTTGCCTTGACCTGCAGAAGATGAAGTGAGGCAAGGCCCAAATGAAGCACAGAGCGAGTGGACAGGGAGCTTGGGGTCAGGAGGTGTGAGGTCTGGAGAGTGGACCATCCAGGTAGGCCCTTATGGCAGGGATGAGTGCATCAGTGCTGGGTAAGGGTGATCCTTTAAATGGTTCAGACCACCCAGCCATGACAGCTAAATGCGCTGTGGGTTGCTGAATTCAGTTCTGGACTAGAAAAAGGACATAAATGGAACATACTAGATAATGTCTGCTTAATTGAAATTTGTGAGAAAAGTTATCCATGTGCTTCAAAGTTCTCTGGTTATAACCATAGCTGCGAGTGGGAAGCTGATGGCATTTCCCTGTCCTCTTTGCTTCATCCTCTCCTTCACTGCATTGGAGCTGCTGAACATTTCGAAGTGCCAGCAGAAGGCTGAAAGGGAAGCGTTCAGAATTTTCACATCATCATGAAGCAGGTGGCACTGAAAGGTGCTATTTATAGAAAAATCAACTCTGTTGATTTCAGGGTAATTTAATTTTTATAATTGTGTCCTTTAAAATGTCTCTATTGTAGACAGGACACATCCTCCTTACATTAGAATTCTAATGAATAAATGTAGAAGGAAGAATGAAAACAGAAAAGCACCATTTGGTAAACACCACGGCAATAATTGTTGCAAGCAAGAATCACCAATGGCCACTGAAATTAGTGGGTGAAACTGAGCAAACACCAGTTTAACCAAATGATCAAAGTTAGTATTAATAGTACTGAGACATCTAAATATCACATACCTCTTGACAGGACACCGGAGAAAGATGATCACTTCCATTGTGTTCTGCCCCAAAATGCACACCCTGAATTCATCATGAGGAGACATCAGATAAACCCAAATTGAGAGACAGTCTACAAAATAACTCGCCTTGACTCTTCTGATGTCAAGGTCTGGAAAGACAAAGAAAGATTAAAGGAATGTCACAGATTGGCCGAGACTAAGGAGACATGACAGCTAAATTCCATGTGCATTCCTGAGTTGGATTCTGGACCAGCAAAAGTACTTACAGGGGACAACTGGCAAAATTGAGTCATCTGTTTGCTAGTTAATAGTATAACATGAATATTAATTTCCTATCATTGTAAGATGCTGACATCTGGAAAATTTGCTTGTAGGGTATATGGGAACTCTGAGTTTTTTGACTTTTTTGTACGTTTGAAATTATTTTTGAAAAAGCAAAAGTCTTTTTAGGAGACATTTAAGCTTTATCGAATTAATGGATTCATTAAATCCTTCCTATTGTGTCCCTGCATACTATTATAGTTACTTTTCTAAAAAATAAAAGTGCACAATAGACTTCCCTTTGATGTTATCATTTTACTTGAATGTTTAGACTAAATAATTTTTTAGCTTCTCAAGGTTACTCTCTTTTCCCATCACCACCAATGAGAAAAGATATTCACAATTCTATCCAAGGGGAAGGGAAACACCAGCTTTCTCCAATACCTGGGTTTTCCCATAGTGGTGCTCTTAACAGAGAGTCCCAGTGATAGTAGAGGTGTATTAACTGTGAAGTTAATGTAGCTTAAGTTTCAGAACCCTTCAACCCGCATGGGCCTCTTCCAAGGCCCTCTACTTAATTTTGAGTTCATAATGTTATATTCTTTTCTTAAAGAAGGTCCTCCAAATGGAATGAACTTCAGGCCCCCAGTACCTGACTGTGCTTCTGCTTAATGGAAATGCTTTGCCCGAGGCAGCGCCGCATAAGACAAACACGGCCCCTTTACATCCTGGCTCCTTTGCAAAACAACGCAGAAGAAAACAACAGACACCATGTTGAAGCCGAAATAGAATATTTCAAAAGTTTTCCTTTGTTTAATTTGGCTCACTATCTGGCTAGGCAGAAATACAATCAAATGAAACAAAAGTCAGTGCAAATGGAAAGCATTCTTGTGAGCAGACAGAAATTTAGTACATTTAGTCAGATTAGCTCTGCCTCATCCAAGAGATCACTGTGCCTAGAAATACGCTTTGGATCCTTGGAAGTATCATTGCTTAAGACTGCCTTGAAGCTGCAGCCGTAAACAGCAGCTAATACTTGTGGCCACCACCACCTGTGGCCCCTGCCACCGGTTCATCCCACTCCATCGTCTCTCAGATAAGCTCATGGCCAAAGTACCAGACCTCACAAGAAGAGGCAAATGATTCACATGTAGAAATCTGTGTTAAATAAAATACAGGATCAAGCCAAAGAGCATGAAATTTGGAGTTGGTGTTGACAGCCACTCGTTCCTGTCACTTATTAATTTTATTTCCCTCTGCAGCTTGTGTCATTGCCTTAAAAATTATTTAAACACAAGTTTTCATATTCTGTGATTTAACTCTTTTGAGACCTTGAGTAACACATGGGAATTAGTAATCTTTTCCTTTATGAACACTTTAAATTGAGTTTATTCTTATGGAAACTTGATCTTTAGTAATTTTATCAGAGGGATTTTTTTAAACCAGATGTAAACCTAGCTCCTGTAGCCCTGAACTTACCATGAACATTTTTTTTCTGGTCACACACTTCTGAAATTGGAGGATTAGAACTACAATACAAGAAACATAGCACTCACTTTGAAGTTGTCCTTTTACAGTTTGTGTGTGTGCGCATGTGCATCATGTGTTTTTAGAGTTTTATTGCCATCCCTTTCTTTCACAAGTTGGTTGATTATCTGTTTTTTTCAGAGTAAGCAGAGGACAGAATGTAGAAGTGGTTTGAAGTCACTAATTAAGCTAGTTGCACTAGAAATAAAATGTTGCTAAATGAAGAGCTATCAGGAAAGCCTCATTTGAGAATGTTTCCTTTTTTTATTAATTAAATACTTAAATATAACAGTTTTGGATATTGTTTTATCTTTGGGCTATGACAAAAATCACTTGTTTCATAGTGAAATGAAATCAGAACCAGAGGAAAAAAATACCATTTTTTAAGGAAGACTCACTGCAAAAGTTCCTTTGGGAACCAACTCATCTTTACCAGGGAAGGTTCTCTGAAATGTGCGTGAGTCAGTCATTTGCCAAAACACCAGAATTGTGTTATGGAGAGCCCAGCAATCCTTAGAGGCCCCTATGAGTTAAGCCCAGAAAACCTCACATGAAACAGCCTGTGTCAAAGACCTGAGGATACAGAAGAGATGAATTCATTGACTTCAAAACTCCATTAGATCTAAGGTTCTTAAATTTGTTCAGCCAAGTCATGCCCTTTCTATTCTTACTTAAGTCTGGTACGTGTGTGGCTCCCCCCACCCCCAATTTGGCTGTCACTCTACAAAGGAAATAAAAAAGCAGCAGACCCAGTTTCCTGGCTGTTATATTTTATGGAGATGCTAAGAGGCAGCTTATTTCATATTGATCATACCAGGGAGTCAGCCAAGTGTGGTGTTAATTGGGTCCTCTGGAATTCTACACCCCTGGGACCAAAAGCTTTCTAGTAAGGAGGGAAATAAACCCACAGGCTGCATAAAAATGAAATCCAGGAGCCCACAATGTCCCGATTGCTGATTGCTGGTGATTTGGGCAGCTCATTTCGTATCCAGTTGCTTATTTCAATTAGCTTGTTTTGTGTTGTTTCCCCACACCCCCTTTTCCTGCAAAGCTGTGAAGCCTTGTTTTGAAAACTGCTGCCCCAGAGTGCACCGGCTTGGCGGTCCTATCCTCATTGTTCTAATGCTCATTCCATATGTGGGTCACATCCTAGTGCTCTCCCCCCAGCCCCCCACCCCACTTCTCCAGCCATCCCCCTTCCCTTCCCTGTCCATACACATGCACACGCACGTGCACACTTTTCTCTAAGAGGCAGAGGTAGGGCAGATTCTTTCAGGAGTTTGCAGGCAGGGCCATTCAAACTTAAAAAGCTGGTTGCTGTGCATTTAGTTTATGGCAAACACCACTTCACCTTCGGGAAAGTAATTATTTTGTTCCTCTCCCTATTTCCTTCTTCCCACCCCTTGCTCTTTTCCCTTCTCTTCTCCCAGGACAAAGGTTTTTTTTTTTTTTTAAGAAAGTAAGATTGCTGCTTCGTGAGGCTCTTTCTTGTTACCGTGGTAGCGGGTGTCTCAGACAGTGAATGAAGGATAGAGCAGGCCGGCTGGAGTTTTGATGCACAGTTCCTTAGGGACTACAGGAGGAGCCCACTGAGAAACGTGCATGGCAGGCAAGCCCGCTGAGTTTATCATGCTGGTTATCTGTCACTTATTCTAACTAAAAGGTAAGGGCTTCTGTAATTTGTTGCTGCAAAGAACTGGTGCATTGTTCTCTTTCTAAGGCTCTCAACTAATTGGCTCTTGAGGGAAGACTGGACTGAGAGTTTTTCCTTGACTTCTGCAGTGTATCCTGTTAGTCTCTGGTTTTTTGTTTCTTCTTTTAATATCTAAAGGAAAAATAATCTTGGCAATTGTATGGCTATTGATTGAATGTATATTTCCTTGTTTTCAAGGAAAAGCAATGAAAGAACCCGTTTGATTTGTGATGTTTCTTTCTTTTCATTTAAAACTTTTCATTTACCAGTAAAGAAATGTGGTATATGTGTAAACATTTTCAATATTTCTGTGAACTTTGGAAATAGGAGTTGTGAGCTAATCCCAAGATAGAATATTTTAATTCACCAGATTGCATTTTTACCAATTGAAAATTACAGTGCCTTTTAGTAATCAGCATGAGGAAAGTTAGAGACAATTTAAACAGTACAGTAGTAACATTTACATTGATTGGTCAGTTACTCTAGTGGGGATATTTTCATGTTGACAAATATAAATCACAATTATGTCTCTTGTGTTCTGTGTGTTTGGAGGAAAGTTTTGTGTCTGTTCAGAATTCAAATTTGAAATGAACTACAGGCAAAAGAATCTTAGTAGTAAGAACTACTAGAAAAGTATATAGATCTTAAGGTTATATTTTTAAACTTACCTACTTAATGTAATTGAAACTAGAATATCAATTGCCTGTTATCTCTGGGAGAAACTTGCCTTTGGTTAAGAAACATAATTTCAAAAACAGATTGGACATCACTATAGAATTTATATAGTTGGAAACCAACTGAGCTTTATTGAAAAAAATGATTACACCTTATTTTCTTAATGCTAGTGATTTATAAGCACTCTTTGATAGTAGTGTAGAATGTATTTTATTGGGTATAGAGATCCCTTTAATGATATTTTCTTTTATGGCAGCTATGCGGGGCATGTGATGTGTGTTGCCATCTAGCTCCATTCATCAGTCTGTTTCATGAGCTGTAAATGAAGGAAAAGGTATATGTTAGGATACCCAAATTAAGTCAACTTACTTTATTTATTACTGTATAGAATTTGTTCCAAAGAGCATGTGGGAAATATTTCCTTCAAAAGGACATGTTGATGAATCTACTTAAACAACCTAGTGATGTTAGCAAAACAAACTGGGTTTCTTCAGCGATCAGACTTTGAGAAGAGAGAAGCCATCTGGATATTGAAAGGAGGATGCTGTCTGTAAAAGCGAAGTGATGTTTCCTTGTCCTTGATTGGGGTTTCTATCAGAACTGCTGGTGATGGAGAAGGTAGAGTAGGGCCCAGATTTTACAGCCTACAGCCCAGATTTTTCTCCCCACACCTAATCCTTATCCCCAACCCCCATTGTCCAGTGTCCTTGTCATTAAGTCCCCTTGGTTTCCTTAATGTGTCAGCAGGAAGGCTTTACCTTCCTTTGAAAATCGATAGGAGATGGCCCAGAGCAGCACATCCTCATGAAGACCTTGAAAATTTTCCCTTATGGGTTTTGCCCAATCATCTCTTACTTTATAATACAAAGAAAAAATAAACGAGAAAAAAATAACCCAGATACTTCTGCTTCATAATCAATTTTTCTTCTCTCCCAGGTCTTTAAACTTTGTTACCTTTCTAGAATTTTAACTGGATATATCCCTTACATAAAATGTAACAGACTTATGGTACCTTTTCAGGCACTAAATCAGTGACTGTCAACCTGGTGGTGTTCAAAGGACTCACCTGTGAAGTATTTAAACAGTTCAGGCTCCAGGTGCTACCTCCAGGGAACTGGTGATTCTTAAGTCTGCATTAGTGTCTGGTACATGATAGGTGTTCAGTAATAGTCACTGAACGTTAAAGACTGAAATGTTTTCAAAGTAGAATCTGACAGGCCACGTTGGATAAGACTCATTACAAAATCTTTTCCTCTTCCTCTTTAGTTGCATTTGGACAAAGGCAATTCCTTACTTCTATGCTTCCTATGTATATATCGAGAAAAATAGGGCTTCTTTTGCAGAGGTTTCCAAGCCTCCAAAAGTAGATGAATCACCCTTAAAAGGCTAATAGAGCCCCTTAACCATTTTCCGTCACACAAAACAAATAGTTACTTCTGTATTAGTAATATTAATGCTAATAACAGTCCTAGAAATTACTATGAACACCACTCCCACGACTCTCATGAACCTCAAAAGGACAAATGGAGACAATCCAGCAAATTGAAAAAAATCTCTTTTCGCATGTATATTTTGGTTGAGATGTAGCTTCTCACTTGAACCAGCATGAGTATGCTTCTTGAATCATAATTTTGTGTTTCCCAAACAACTCTAAGGCACTAGATACATACATATCAGGTGAGGCACCGTATCTGTGGACCTGGAACAGGTCTGTGGCCTAAGCACTTGTTTTGCCTATCAACACTTCTTTTCGTTGGTACCTTCCCTAGTTTAGACTGAGTCTTGAAAATGCATGAGTCCCTGATGCTACAGGGGCAAGATACTGGCGGGGGAAAACATCTCCAATGAGTTGCTAATATCTTAATGTTAGGTCTTGAGTTAGGACAGCTGATCCTTACGTGCTTCCCAGCTTTCTAATCTCTGAATTTTAATCTTTATTTCATTTATGAATGTGAAGGCAGTTCTGCTGTCACTCTTGATTTGAAAATAAGAATTTGTTCCAAAGCAATGGATATATTAAACACAAGCATAAAGCAAATGCTTATGTGCAATTTTCTCCTAGAGAAACATTAGGTGAATGCAGAAACTGCAGTCAGCTGAAGACCACGTAATACCTAAAATGCACCCGTGTGTTATGAACCCCACCCATCCACATCTGCTGGCACAACTTTCTGATTTCAGAGCACCCTTGTTCCACTTGCCGCTTCATAACAATAACCCATAAACCGCATCCCTTCCCACACCCACTTCCGTGGCAAATTCTAGGGTTTTTTAATGAGGTAAAGTGCCATATTTATTGTAGTATTTATTTCTTAACAATATAACACGGTAGAACTGTGCTGTTTTTATTATGTTACTGCTTGTTTTTTTTAAAAAAATGTGTTACTGGCAATGTTTTTGGTGGTTGTACCCCAAACCCCATTTACCCAGTGAGCCTTTTGGTTTTTGTTGTGCAATTCTGCAGAGCGCTGAGAATTTTAGGAATGCGTATGTTTTGTTAGAGCAGAACTGACTGAAACCTATTTTGATGTGATAAAGTCTCAGAGGCTAAGTGCTGAGGATATTTAGCATGCCCTAGGATTATTTTCTACGAATATGGACAACTTAGCATACTTTTCCCTTACTCCCTCCCCCTCAACCCCACCCCAGTGGCTCAGATTCCCTCAGAACCATTTTTCAAACCTCCAAACCTCAGGGAAAGCTGTATGACATTCAAAAGTGAAGACTACTGAAAGATGCTTAGATACTTGGTTCAATTCTAGGGATAAAATTTGGTGGTTTTGGCTGATTGATAATTAAGGTCATTGGATCATGATTTTTAACGGATTCTAAGATTCATAGGAGAACATAGAGATATTATCATACTTCAGGTATGAAACCTTATCAAACAAATACAAATTTGATAATTTTTATATTTGCAAAAAAATGTGAAGCTCTTTAGTGCATAAAATAAGGAAAAATGCTGGTCTGGTTTGTAGAAGGGAAACGGAATTTTCATTCCCAAAGTAGCAGAGAGGTAAATATATACTTCAGGTTGGTTTGTTTGCTTTTCGTGTCTGCTTATTGTGGGTCTGCAAATTGGACTGTGGGTTTTTGTTTCTGATTCTCCTCAGGGTTCTGACTTCTGGCCACAAGTAGTTACAGCCTAATACCACTCTGGGTATTCTCTCGCAACTTTCTTCTGGGTTAGTGTTTATTTCACCACTGAACTTGCCTTTCTAGAATGTTGCAGGATGTCTCCAGGGGATTGAATGATCACTGGGCCTGCGTTTGGAGGCCTCGGGCCCTTGAGTTGTCCTAAGGCTAATTTCTAGCTGTGTTATCTGTCAGGCCACATAGCCAGACTCTTGCCCTCAGTGTCGGTGGAGCTGTTCTCCTACTCCATCACTGGAATGTTCCCTTTAAAGTGGAACCATGTGAAAGCTTCCTGGGCACAGCAGTGGTGGTGGTGGGGATCACATGTTCGTGCTTTGAACTCAGCCATATGGCTGTGTGGCATGATGCCTTGAGCATTGTATAGCTTTACCCCTTTTTACTCCCAAACATATATACAGTAGTTGGATTGTTACCTTCATGGACTTCTGGTTGAAGAGAGAAAACATAAAAAATGTTGAAATACAAACAAGTTGACAAGGAGCATAAAAATGACAGTCCTGCTAATAACCTCAAGATTATCCTGAGCAGACTCTAAAGCTGACATGATCAGGGTTCTTATCTAGTACATCACGTGCTAAAAATACAAAACACAGTGTCTGTTTGATCCAATTTGGCTCTTCATTTACTGAGATTAAAAGTTATTCATATTCACTCTATGGTTATTTGTTGAGAGTTGCCTGTAAATTGGAGCCTGAAACCATGAAAATTACCAACAAAAAAAAAAAGTTATTTAAGCAAACGACATAAACATTCATCTACCAGGTCAAAAAGTTATTTTATTTTTGACATGATATTGGTCAGGTAAACCTCAATGTACATTTTAATATGTGCTTGACCCTAAAATAAAACCTGATATGTTATTTTGAATTTTAATTGTAGACAAATCATGACTTTTCTTATAAAAAAAATTTAAAGTAAATTGAACAGCCTAAATCACTTATTAAATGGGGAAAGGTTGAAATTTGTCTTCATGCATAATGAATATTATTAAAATTGTATGAAGTGAACTTTATGATAAAATCTTTAATAATGTATTCATCTCAAGTGAAATGCTTTATTTTAAATCCCTTATATACCATGCAAAAATGATGAAATCAGTAAAAAAATTTCCTAAGGGTTTTCCAGTGATTATATGTTGTGGTGAAAAAAAATGTTCCCAAGTAAAAAATGAATATAAAATACTAGGCTGAATATCTCCAAGACTTCTGTAGAGTCAACAGTTCTCTGATATGCATTGAACAAAGCAGAGTTAGGAATGCAAAAATGGATAGGAAGATGAGATTACTTTGGAAATATAAAGAAGACACTCTACTTGGAGCTTAGTAAGTATGAAGGTCTCCTATAGCTGAGGAAGAGTGAGGTTTCAGTGCTCAGACACAATCTGCACCCTAAGATAACATGCTTATTGGCAGCAGTATGTGTTGGATGTTGAAGAAATATATACAAAATGCATATTTATTAGTTGCTTTGACTAAAAATAACTAATCTAAATGTCTGTTTTTCTATTGACAACGGTCCTCCTAATATCATGCCAAAAATATACCCCCAGCTATCCATGCTTAACAAGTTGAAATGGAGATTGTTTCCTTTTTGAGTACATCACAATTAACTGCTTCAGTTAGTCTTGGCAAATTACACAGCCAAATTGTTTATTTTCTAATGCCTCCACAAAATTAAGCTGAAAAAATATGCATACAAAAATAAATTGCTACTGGAATTGCATGGTGCCCACTTTTTCTCTGTGTTGAGGAGAAAAATGATTAAATCACACTTTAGAATCATTCTATTTCTATCCACTCTACTTTGATTGTAGATCTAGATTAGGGAAAGTCTATGAGACCTCTGGTAGCGGCTTTGTGCTGAGCTGAGTAAACTGTTTAATAGCCACATTGTATTATAGCTTTCAAGCAATGATTTTCCATATTTCAATTTTTCTTCATTTTGGAGCCAACCTCCTTGGGAAAAGGGACACCCATGGTTTAACTTGAACAAAGAAGGAATTAACCAGCCATGGAACATATTGGCTGTGCCATTAAGGAGGTGTCACATGAGGATTTGGGGACCTCAGGACTGATGATTCTGAATCCTGACATGGCATTAGACTCGTTACAAAAAAGCCAAGATTTGAAAGTATCCTACTTACTTAGGGCTACTGGCAAGCATTATTTTGAGTGCAGCCATCAAAATGAAAAAGAAAAGAAAGAATGAATGATAAAAACCATGAGCGTTCATGATTAAGATGTTTCCCTCCTCTCCCTCCAAACATGTGGACATGGGGCTTCCATGTAAACTCTTCCTCTCCTTTAATGGTATTTTTTTGTTCCAAGGAGTATTTGGATCTTTTTTTTCCCAGTGGAAATTATTGCAGTTTGGTCTGCTACAGTTGAGTGACAAGAGATTGGTAATTTTGCTTGAAAACCAGAGGATTTGGTTGTTTGAACTTCATTAGCATCAGAAAGGAGAGTTGCCTGATGTGCTTGCTAAAGTGGTCTTGCAGAAAGAGGCAGGGCTGGTTTGGCGGGGAGGAGAGATTGTTCTTTGGAAATCTGGAGAGTTGGGCAGTCTGCTGAGCAATAATTAAATCAATCCATGCTCTCAGGTATTGCTGAATGTCAAGTTCTCTTTGTTGGATTGGAGGGAAGTCTGTTGCAAGTATCTGTGGCTTCTTCATGGTTGTTTATAAATGTATGCTCTAGACCAAATAATGATGCCTTATACTTTTTTAGTGCTCACAACTTTTTCAAAGGCTTTTCCTCTCTTCAAACTCCTGGAATTACATGATGTATAGGAGACATGGCCAGGGTCAGAAGACTGGGCACTGGGTGCAGTCGCTACTCTGAACTGATTGGTCTTGAGTGGTTTTCTGGAAGTGGCCTTGGCCTTAGCAAGCTTTCAAATATGGTGCTTTGATTCTAGTAGTCCTTGTTTTTCTGTCTGCATTTATTCGGAACGAAAGCTCCTACTTGTGATGGAGGTTGGCCCAAAGTGAGAGGAGGGAAAGAGTTATTGTAAATCTTCTGACAATTACAGTGTGCTTTTTCTTTAGCAGAAATGATCTCTTTACCCTGAACATATTTTGTAAAGTACTTTGCAGACTGCAACTCACATAGTATAGGAGGAAACACCATATTGTAGTGTGTACGTCTAGAAAGGGGTAAACTGAGATCAGACAGCTGATGTGGCAATCTTTGCATGCCCTCCCATAGTGTCCTAGTGGTGAAGCAGGAAGCAATGGCTTTTCTGAGTTTGCAGAAGAGGAAAAATTATTGTTTCCCCAGGAACAAAGATTATGGTTTTTTGTCTTTTGTTCCTCCAGTTTCTTTTTTGTCCCCGATAGTCATTTCAAAGCATTCTCCGGTTTCTGCATATCTCATGAGTGCTGTTCTGGGAATTAG
Organism: Indri indri; assembly: GCA_004363605.1. Classification (NCBI taxonomy): domain Eukaryota; kingdom Metazoa; phylum Chordata; class Mammalia; order Primates; family Indriidae; genus Indri; species Indri indri. Next base: position 55,382 of record RJWJ010001496.1, read on the forward strand.
CAATGATGGTGTATTTTGAAAATAAAGCATATGCAGATGGGGGAAGCAACAGGGAGAGTCTAATTCAGTGACATTTGTATTGTAGGGTATATATGGTTCTAAAAGAAGAATCCTTCTCCTCTCTAGATTGTTTCTTTAGCCCTAATATCTATTTCCCTATTGCTCTCTAGACTCCTGGGACACAAGTACCTTGAAGAAAAATTCCAACTTATGGAACTAAATTATTTTGGTCAGAGGATGCAGGCATAGTAGTTTCTTGGAATTGAAATATCCATAGGAGTAAAAGCATTGTTTTTCTTAAATATATTCCAAAGTATTGGTCAATCCAGAGATCTTTCCTGAATTAACACAACCTTTAAAAAGTTTCAGTTGACGTTTAACATTTGGAGAAGATACTGGGAGAACTGGTAAGTTGATTAGGGACACTGGCCAGGAAGAGGGTGCTGTGGTATAGGCAGACCTTGTGACATGTATGTTGGGTTCTGCAACTACATCACCAGAAAGTGCATGTGCTTAATGTGGAATTCATTAATTCATTCATCCATTCACAACTGTTTATGGAGCATGTTCTATGTGCTGGCACTGCTATAGCCGTGAACAAAACAAACCTACTCCTCTCTTGGAATCTTCATTCTAGTGGGAGAACTTTGAGCACTTGCTTATATGCACACACTTATACACAATCTAAACCAAAAAAAGTCCAAATGATTATTGGACACCTCTGTGAAAGGTCCTGGGCAATAAAATGACAAGCAAGAATCTTTTCCCCAAGTAATCAGTGTGTTTCATGATTAAGAGGGAAAATACCACAAAAGCCTCTGGGTTTGTGTGATGGTTTTCTTTCATTGCTCTAATTTGTTGAGGTATAACTGTTGATACTGTGGAATGAGCAAAGATGGCAAGGAGTGAACAATACACATTCAACAGGTAACACTGAATGATGAGAAAAATACAAAGTGGTAGAATTCAAACATTGTTTGGTTTCCTGGGATTTAAGGTAACAATAAGCCATTTTTGCTTCAATTCATGTTGTTTTTAAAGATCTTTATGGGCCGGACGCGGTGGCTCACGCCTGTAATCCTAGCACTCTGGGAGGCCGAGGCGGGCTGATTGTCCTGAGCCCAGGAGTTCGAGACCAGCCTGAGCAAGAGCGAGACCCCGTCTCTACCAAAAATAGAAAGAAATTAATTGGACAGCTAAAAATATATATAGAAAAAAATTAGCCAGGCATGGTGGCGCATGCCTGTAGTCCCAGCTACTCGGGAGGCTGAGACAGTAGGATTGCTTGAGCCCAGGAGTTTGAGGTTGCTGTGAGCTAGGCTGACGCCACGGCACTCGCCCCAGGCAAGAGAGTGAGACTCTGTCTCAAAAAAAAAAAAAAAAAAAAAAAAAATCTTTATGAACTGCTGTAATCTCTCCTTGTGTTTCAATAAGAATAACAATAGCGTGAATCTTCCATCAGCTCCAGCAACAAACATTGATTTATTTTATACCCTGTGCAAAGTGTTGCTAATAGAAAAATGAGTAGGACATAGTCCCCACTCTTAAGGAGTTTACGAGATTGAAGTATTACGGAAATCTGCTTCTGAAAGTTATTTCTTCTTGTATAGTTCTATAGATGTATGTGTAGAAGACAGGGGAAACTGAGATGTGAATATGAACCACCCAGTATAAATCCGGGGAGGAGTCTGCTTGCCATTTCTAATCAAGTGTGTGTAAAAATGATATTCCAATAATATGAGAGTTAAGAAAACACTGCTTATATTAGTGTTTTCCAAACTTTAGTCAGTGGAAAAATGTTAATAATTGGGAGGAGGAGTAGGGAAGAGGAAACCAGAAGGAGTTTCCATGCTCAAATGAGGTTGTCAAATATTGGGCTAAAGGAAGTAAGCAGGTGTTTCTTATACAAGCTTCCCCCCAAACTTTAGTTTGCTCATGTGTATTGTGAATCTGCAACATGGGTTATAGCAGTAGCTCCCAAATGTAGACTCATAATCACGAAGATTTGGCCTCCATAGGTCCACTGAATCAAAACTCTGTCAGGTAGAAACTGTGGATTTTCATTTAAAACACATTCAAGAGATTACTTTTAGGCAACTACAGTCACTTTTGGGCAGAGTTAGTCTATTTCAGCACTGGTCCCAGGTATCACTGACATGCAGAAAGCAGCCTTCCCCTACTTATTTAAAAGCGGAACTCCTTTTATCCAAGAAATGTACATTGACGTTTAGGGAACTAACAGTTTGAAGAATGCTGTACTACACATTCTCTTACTAAAGGCTTCAAGAAAAAAAAAAAAAATGGTAGTTAGCAAGTTCATTGGTTTGGGACTTTACTCTGAATTGTATATTTTGTATATGGTGGTTCCAATAGCACTAAAGATCAGGCCTATTTTTTTAAGCCCACGTTGATGGTTATTTATTATTTTTTAAGTGGCACTGTTTCATTTATTTTACCTTAGACCTTTTTCTCACCTTTTTTTCAGCTAAGATTCCCACAGAGGTTGAATGTAATATGTAGTAAAATTTGTTTTGTTCTCTCACTTTCCTACAGATAATGCTTAAGTTGTTGGATTTATAAAATTCAAATCCCCAGGGACAGGAAATTGTGTAATTAGAGTAAATTCGATAAAGTATTGGCATGAAATAGATATGTCTTTAAGGAGAGGAGAGAGTGAAGGATCCTATTTTTACAGATTCTTTGTTGTTTTTTAGGACTGTGCTCTAGATTATTTATTATGCTGAGGGGGGTTACAGTGGCATAATTAAGGTGATCTAATTAAACAAACACAAAATTACTGGTCCTGAAAACAAACGACTTTTCTGAGAAAAAATGAAAAAGCAAGAAAACCCCTTTCAAGACGTTTACCTTTCTTTTCATAGACACTCTGATGCCACATTTCAGAATAGAGCTGTGGAACTGGGCTTGGGAAGTTAATTCCAAACTTTGTGGTTTTGTGTGGACCTAGGGGTGCAGCTGTATCTCAAGTGGAGATAACCTCTAATAGTAACCCTAGACACAGCTATTAGTTTGAGATTAGATTTAAATGCAGCCTTCTTTTCATTTTGAATACTGTATGGTAAAGTGTTTTTTTGTAAACTCATATTTGAGTTTCTGCTTACTTTGTTCCAAGACAGTGTAAACCAGATCACCACTTCTGTTCAAGTGAATATGGCTGAGGTTCAATACCAGGGACTCTGAGATTATATGAAAGGACTTTGAAAACTTGCATATAGTCATCACTGAAAACCTTAATTGCTGAAATGCAAACTCTGGTTAGATGTAGGGCTTGTTTTAAGGTCCAAGGACAAAAACATGAATGTAAGATAATGAAGTACCCTATCAGTACAGGCATAACTCAGAGATAGTGTGGATTTGGTTCTAGACCACCACAATAAAGCAAATGTTGAAATAAAGTGAGTCACACTAATTTGTTTCCTAGTGCATATAAAAGTTATGTTTATACTCTACTGTAGTCTATTAAGTGTGCAGTAGCATTATGTCCAAAAAACAATGTACATGTCTTAATTAAAAAATACTTGATTGCTAAAAAATGCTAATGATCATCTGAGCCTTCAGTGAGTCATAATCTTTTTGCCGATGGAGGGTCTTGCTTTGATGTTGATCACTGCTGACTCATCAGTGTGGTGGTTGCTGAGAGTTGGGGTGGCTGTAGCAATTTCTTAGTTTAAGACATCAATTAACTTTCTTTCATGAAAGATTTCTCTGTAGCATGTGATGCTGTTTGATAGCGTTTTACGCACAGAATTTCTTTTAACATTGGAGTCAACCCTACTACTGCTTTATCAACTAAGTTTATGAAATATTCTAAATCCTTTGTTGTCATTTCAACAATGTTCATAGCATCTTTACCAGGAATGAATTCTGTTTCATGAAATAATTTTTTTTTGCTCATCCATAAGAAGCAATTCCTTATCTGTTCAAATTTTATCATGAGATTGCTGCAATTCAGTCACATCTTCAAGCTCAACGTCTAGTTCTTTTGCTGTTTCTACCACATATGCAGTTACTTCCTCCACTGAAGTCTTGAACCCCTCAAAGTCATCCATGAGGGCTGGAATCAATTTCTTCAAAACTCCTTTTAATGTTGATATTTTGACCTCCCAGGAATCACAGATGTTCTTAATGGCATCTGGAATGGTGAATCCTTTCCAGAGGGTTTTCAATTGATTTTGCCCAGATCCATCAGAGGAATCACTATCCATGGCAGCTACAGCCTCATGGAATGTATTTCCTAAATAATAAGACTTGAAAGTTTAAATCACTCCTTAATCTGTGGGCTACAGAATGGATATTGTGTTAGCAGTCATGAAAACAACATTAGTCTCCTTGCATATCTCCACCAGAACTCCTGTGACCAGGTGCATTGTGAATGAGTAGTAATATTTTGAAAGGAATCTCTTTTTCTGCGCAGTAGGTCTCAACAGTGGGTTTAAAATATTCAGTAAACCATGCTCTACACAGATGTGCTGTCATCCAGGCTTTGTTTTTCCACTTATAGAACACAGGCAGAGTAAATTTAGCATAACTCTTAAGGGCCTTGGGATTTTCAGAATGGTAAATGAACATTGCCTTCAACTTAAAGTCACCAGCTACATTAACCCCTAACAAGAGAGTCACTCTCTCTTTTGAAGTTTCGAAGGCAGGCATCAACTTCTCTCTAGCTATAAAAGTCTTTAGATGCCATCTTCCTCCAATAAAAGGCTGTTCCATCTACAGACAAAACAGATTTGAAAATCTATTGCTTGATATAGCCACCTTGGTCAGTGATCTTAGCTATTAATGGATCTTCTGGATAACTTGCTGCAGCTTCTACATCAGTACTCGCTGCTTCATCTTGTACTTTTATGTTATGGAGATGGCCTCTTTCCTTAAACCTCATGTAGTCATCTCTGCTAGCTTCCAGCTTTTCTTCTCCAGTTTCCTAAGCTGTTTCAGCCTTCATAGGATGGAATAGAGTTAATTCTTGCTCTGGATTAGGCTTTGGCTTAAGGCAGTGTTCTGGCTGGTTTGATCTTCTGTCAAGACCACTAAAACATTTTCCATATCAGCCCATAAGGCTCTTTTGTTTTCTTATTCATGTGTTCAGTGGAGTAGCACTTTTAATTTTCTTCAATAACTTTTTCTTTATGTTCACAACTTGGCTAACCATTTGGTGCAAGAGGCCTAGCTTTCAGCCTATTTCGACTTTAGACATGCCTTCCTCACCTAGCTTAATCATTTCTAGCATTGATTTAAAATGAGAGATGTACCACTCCTCCTTTGACTTAAACACTTAGAAGCCACTGTAGGGTTATTAACTGGCCTAATTTCAATATGGTTGTGTCTTAGGGAATAGGGAGACCGGAGGAGAGGAAGAGAGATGGGGAACAGCTGGTGAATGGAACGGTCATAACACACACATTTATTTAGTTTGCTGTCTTACATGGGCTTGGTTGTGACACCCCAAAGCAAGTACAATAGTAACATCAAAAGTCACTGGTTACAGATCACCGTAACACATATGAAAATAATGAAAAAGTTTAAAAGACTGTGAGAATTACCAAACTAACACAGACACAAAGTGAGCACATGCTGTTGGGAAAATGGCCCCAATAAACTTGCTTGATGCAGGGTTTCTACGGACTTTCAATTTGTAGAAAATGCAGTATCTGTGAAGTGCGATAAAGTGAAGTGCAATACAACGAGGCATGCCTGTGCGTGATTGTTGGCCTCTAACCTGTTTCATGACTGTTACAATTGATCTAAAGGTACACTGAAGAAAAGACTAATTACCGCTGAAGTTTCTGCAAGCTGGAGGAACTCTTTGTAGGTTCACCAGAGGCCTTCACTGAACACTGACACCAGGAATTTGAGGATGATTCTGGCAGAGATACTCTAGGAACCAGGACCTTTAATCTGATAACATTTAAAACCCATTTCAAACATGTTAGGTAAATTATGTCAAGTCTCTGGGGAGATATCTCTGGAATCTGAACATTCTTTGGGGATTATTGTTTGACATTTGGAGCAGGTGAGAGTGGTACAGCATGTGAAGTCATTAAGGTGTAATTATGACAAGCTTGACTTGATTCTTTCTGATTTCCCTGCCAGCCTTGACAACTCCAAACAGTCGGTGAGGACCTGGAGACACTTCTCTGGTTCCTTGTAACACACATTGTGAATATATTCTGTTCCCTATGGCTAAAGCTGCATGAAAGAAGTTTTTGCTGAGAAAATGTAGAAGTCCCTTACGTTGGCAGTTGCTATTAAGTCGGAAACCTTGGCCCTATTATCAGTGACTCCCTACATGTAACAATGGGTAGAATAGTTTTGGTGTTTTTTTTTGTCATCTTCCTCTTTTACTTTTTTTTTTTTTTTTTAACTTGTGCTTTAATTGAAGGCAGACATTTTCTCATTCTGACAGGTAACTCCTTACCTTAGCTCTCATTTGACATGTGGCTAAAATGGTATCTGTCCTTTTAGCATGCAGGATTGTGGTGTGTTTGCAGCAGCTTGAGGGAGATAGATTAAGGTTCATTCTTTATTTGTGGGGATTTGTGCATTTCTTTTATGCATTCCTAAGCCCTTATAGCATAGGGTCCGGCTCCCATGCCATATACTTGTTGGCAAAAAAATTTAGAACAGATACTGCTTCTTGAGTAGGCAATGTAATGTTGCTGATGACCAGCACTGAGCACTGGAGTCACACAGGCTCTGTCATATACTAGCTATGTGATTTAGAGCAAGTAATTTAGCTTTAAGTCTGAGTTTCCCCACCTGCTCATCTGCGAAAAGTGGGTAATTAAACCCACCTTCATAGAATTGTCTTAAGGTGAAATGAGAACAGTGCGTTTAAAACACTTACCATTGTCAGGTATACAGTAAGTACTTTATAAATGGTACTGTGATTATTGTTTGGTTGCAACTGTGCTAACATAAAATATATGTATTTTTTTTTTATCTTCCCAGAGGAGTCTTTCCTTGACAATCTATGTGATAAATGATATGAGTATGAAATGTGGAATGGATTTTCTGAATTAATGCACATCTCTGCTCTCAAGTAATTATGTTGGTGGCTGTGACTGCAAACAGAATAAAGAGATTGGCACTTGTCGGCATCAGCAAGCTTTAGATTACTAGAGTGCTCATATTCTTAAGTTTTTGATATCCCTTTACTTCTCTTTCTACTTTGGCTAATTTTAGAGATTCCCCCCTTGGTTATGTATAAATATATTTTATTTGGTATCTCATTTTGTAAGAAGATAGAAAATATTTGTATTGTTTAGAAATGCATTTGGCGGCAAGTAATAGAAAGTCCAACTGTGGTAGCTTAAACAAATAGAGGCTTATCTTTCTAACTTAAGTAGTCTGGAGATGGGATGGTTTCTAGCTTTGGTATAGGGTCTTAGAAATATTAGGGCCAATGATTCTGTGATTCTTTTATTTATTTACTTCGGCATATTACAGGGGTACAAATGTTTATATATTGCCTTTGCCCCACCCAAGTCAGAGCTTCAAGCATGTCCATTCCCCAGACGATGCACACCGCACCCATTAGGTGTGTATATACCCATCCCTTCCTTCCCTCCTACCTGCCTGACCCCCAACGAATGTTACTACTATATGTGCGCATAAGTGTTGCTCAGTTAATACCAATTTGATGGTGAGTATGTGTGGTCCCTGTTTTTCCATTCTTGTGATACTGCACTTGGTAGAATGGGCTTCAGCTCTATCCAGGATAATACAAGAGGTGCTAGATCACCATTGTTTTTTGTGACTGAGTAGAACTCCATGGTGCACATATACCACGTTTTATTAATCCACTCATATATCGATGGGCACTTGGGTTGTTTCCACATCTTTGCAATTGTGAATTGTGCTACTATAAACATTCGAGTGCAGATGTCTTTTTTTATAGAATGTCTTTTTTTTCCTTTGGGTAGATGCCCAGTAATAGGATTGCTGGATCAAATGGTAGTTTTACTTGTAGCTCTTTGAGGTATATCCATATTACTTTCCACAGAGGTTGTACTAGTTTGCAGTCTTACCAGGAGTATTCCTATCTCTCTGTATCCAAACCAACATTTATTGTTTCGGGACTTTTTGATAAAGGCCATCCTCACTGGAGTTAAGTGATATCTCATTGTAGTTTTGATTTGCCCTTCCCTGATGATTAGAGATGTTGAGAATTTTTTCATATGTTTCTTGGCCATTAGTCTATCTTTTTTTGAAAAGTTTCTGTTCTAGGTTTCCCTCATGGATTGTTTGTTTTTGTTTCTTTTTTTGTTTGCCATATGGCTATAGAATGCCTGCTGAATTCCAGACCAGGGGTAGGCAGGAATTCAAGACAGGAAGAAAGAAGAATGAAGAGGGAAGGGCTATACTGCTTTCTACCTAATATCTGGAAAACAAAAAAAAATTCACACTCCCCTTCCTCATTCATATTGATGGTAATCTTCATTAGCCTCAACTAAATCACATCCTGGCTGCAAAGGAGATCAGCCGTGATCATCACATGAGGTTGGGCATATTTGCTCTCTAAAGAAATGTGGTATTATTTAAGCAACACCAGGATAATAAATATTGGATAGGCAAAGACAGTCTTGCACAATATTGCAGATTCCAGCCTAGTACAAACTGCCTTCTGAATTAAAGGAATTAAAACTTAGGGAAACAGTGGATCCTAATCATTCTAACCCCTCTTCATGGGATTAGAACACTTGGGGTTAGAATGGAACACACTTCATGTCTGCATTATTTATTAGGTGCAGTGGACAGAAAAGGAAGCATTTCACCCAGCCACCTGCCTGCCCCAAACCCCGCCATTTGCTTTAGGATAGCATCTCTTCCTTTCATTATATCCATCAGAAGGGTTATAGTTGACGGTGGATATAATAGATGTGATGTTGGACCATATTCGATCATGGCTGTGTCCCCACCAAAGGGCATCTGAACAACAACTGTGAAGCCTGTTGCTCCTGACACTCTGGTGTCTTCTCGTGCATGCAGGAGCCTAACCCCGCCTCCATCAGACACTCGAAGCTTATTTCCTTTTGGCTTATTTATTCTCAGGACTCAGAAATAGGGATCTATATTGACTCAATTATCATCTAGATTAGTGAGTCAAAGTTCAGTAATTCTATAATAATTGGAAAGACTAAAGCTCTCACTGGAGTCAGCATTCACTGGCCCAGTAAATGTAGCTGCTTTCTTACCCTATAATAATTTGAAGGACTAAAGCTCTCACTGGAGTCAGCATTCACTGGCCCAGTAAATGTAGCTGCTTTCTTACCCTGCTTTTGCACTGGAGAAGCAAACCTGAAGTTCCCTTTCTTTTACTCAACTCGTTTTTCCAGGTGAAATAGACATAATCAGAACTTTAAGATATTCTTTATGCAGTGTAGATACATTTTAAATAATTATTAAAAGATACGGAGTTACTTTAGCTTATCATGCAACTTGTTACTGAGTTTTTCATTTTTTTCTGCATTAAAAAAAATGAAGATGCTGACTTCTGTAGGCTTCCTATTAAAAGGCATCTAAGCTGAATGGAAGATTTCCTTTTATTTTATTTTTTTTCCTTACTTGTAAAGCCAGGAGTCAGAACCATGGAATCAGAGAATTCAAGTTTCTTTATAGTTCAAGCAGAGTGAAGAAGGAAATGGACAGAACTAGGTCATACTGTGTTTGAAAAACCAGGACAAAGAGGAATTTCTTGGAGGCTCAGACTCTGATGGATTCTTATTTGGCGGCAGAGTAATTCAGAAAATTCAGAAGCCAAGAGTTACAGTGTATGGCAGCCTGTAAAATATTTAAAAAACACTCACAAATCTGCATATTCTTTTGTAGTTAAAAAAAAAAAATTGGCAATTTTCTTTAATCATTTGTCAAGAGAAGACAAGTGAGTGGCTTTGCCCAAGATTATTAGAAGGTGGGTTAAAATGCATCTTCCCCATTGCTTGTAGCCCTTAAAAGGCTTTAAGACATCACCAATTTCTCCCACGTTTAGAAAAGGGGGTCAGTAGCAGTGACCCTTTCAGTAGCTGAGAGTGGTGGGGCCTAGTCGCTGGGTCTGCTGGTAATGAACCATTTGTCCGTGACTTTGAGGAAGTCACTTAACCCAAGAGACTTCTCACCAATAAAACAAGGGGGTTATTTGGCCTCTTAAACGTGTAAAATGAATGGTTTGTTCTCACTTTGGAGTGTGCAGTTTTAAAGTAATCTGGGAATTCTTGGATTATTGCTGTGGGTCTAACCAGTTATCAAAGATGGAGAGAAGACATGGAAGTCCCTGAGTCCACCTTTCTTTTCCTTTTCCCCAAAAGGAGACAGGGTTACGTGGGGAGGCTGTGATTTTCAGTCCTCCAGAGCAGCTCTGGGTGTTGCTTGGGTCCCAGCTCCTGTCTTGTCTTGCTGCCTCTCCTTTCGGGATCAGGGTCTGTTGCTCCCTCTCCTTTTCTTCTCAGTCGTGCCCCGACATTCTTAAGTGCTTTTGACTCTTGTGTCCTGCCCAGACTGGCCCTCTCTGCTTCAATCCGCTGCTCCCCGCTCATGTCACCTTCTCCATTCTCTGAACACAAAAACAATTTTAGCTACTTGCCAGATTATTTGATTAAAGGGATGGACCTTAGGGTGACAAGTGATGCTGGACTTCAGGGATATTTACATTTTTAACATCTTGTCCCCCTGAAAGGGATCTGCAGTTGGCGCATTATGTGGAGGAGATAAGGATAACAGCCTGCATTATTGCGTACAAAAGACTTTCACGTTATCCTAGAATTTCCTATAATCCTCATACAAAGCAAATGAATTAAGTAGGATATCCTCTAGGCTTTTTGTTTTGTTTTGCTTTATTTTAACAACTAAAACCAGGAGACGTTGGTCAGAAATTGTTCAAGGTCATCTGGCTAAAAAGTGGTAGAGCAGGAACTTGCACCCAAGTCTTCCCATCTAGTGCTCTGGCTTCTGTAAGAGCCACCACCTCACAAGTGCCACCTCCTGCTCCTCACCTGCTTTTTTCCTGTTGGATTAAGTATGTGGACCACATGACAATGGTGTATTTAAGGTCCATGCTAACTTTAGAAGTTGACTATTAAGTTAGATGTAGCTCAACCCTATGTAGGCTTAGCTTTGCTGGCATAAAACATTTACTGCCACCTTTTTGGCTTTCTCTGCCTTTTAAAAGTGGACTCAGTGAAGGCAGAGGTGACAGATTGTGTGGCACAGAGAAGGGGGGATATTTTATACTGTGATTCCGGTCATTGCCCCCCTGGACATGGAGGTGGGATGAGGTGACAGGACAGTTCAGTGGGTAAAGTACGGGGCCACTGTCTGCTTCGATGCTTTAAAAGACTGTGGTTAAATCACCAAGTTATAAATATTTGCTTTAAAAACCTTCAAAGAAGGGAGAAGAATATAAAATAAAATGTAAAATCTTTCTTTTCCCTTTCCCATTCTAATCCCTCTTCTTTTGGGTTTCTTTTGAGTGTGTAATTATCCAGACCTTGGGTATGGACATATACATGTGTCTTTTAGAGACGGGGTCTCACTCTGTCACTGAGGCTGGAGTGCAGTGGCTGATCATAGTTCACTGTGAACTTGAATTATTGGGCTTCAAGTGATCCCCCTGCCTCAGCCTTCTGAGTAGCTAGGAATACAGGTGTGCACCACCATGCCCAGCTAAGTTTTTTTTTTTTTTTTGTAGAGATAGAGTCTCACTGTGTTGCCCAGGCTGGTCTCAATCTCCTAGCCTCAGGAGATTTTCCCACCTTGGACTCCTAAAGTGCTGGGATTACAAGCATGAGCCACCGTGCCCGGCCTGGATATATTTTTTAAAATAATGAATCATAGTTGTTTTTGTTTTGCTTTTTTTTTTTTTTTTCCAACTTTCCCTATTGGTAAAAAGAGATTTACTTGATTCTTCTTAATAGATGCATGATACTCTTTTGGAGGGACTCACCGGATGGTATTTACCCTTTCCTTATCAAAGGACATTTAGGCTATTATCAGTTCATTGCTATTATAAATAATCTTGCAAAAAGTATTATGAGAGTAATTCTGTAGACAGATTCAAAGATGTGAAATTGCAGAGTAAAGAATATGCCCTGTTTAAAATTGGCGAGGGCTGCTTAATTGCCCCCAAAACTATCACCCCATATTTTTACTTTTCTGCTAGCAGTGTTT
>RJWJ010001496.1:67667-96963 GCA_004363605.1 Indri indri
TGCACAGAATTTTTTTTTTTTTTTTATGTTTGGTCAAATCTCTTAGTCTTTTTCTTTATGGCTTCTGTAAGGAAGACTTCACCTCTGCCAAGATCATAGAAATATTATAGGCTGGCACGGTGGCTCACGCCTGTAATCCTAGCACTCTGGGAGGCCGAGGCGGGAGGATTGCTTAAGCTCAAGAGTTCGAGACCAGGTTGAGCAAGAGTGAGACCCCCATCTCTACGAAAAATAGAAAGAACTTAGCCAAACATCTAAAAATAGAAAAAATCAGCTGGGCATGGTGGCGCGTGCCTGTAGTCCCAGCTACCCGGGAGGCTGAGGCAGGAGGTCCACTTGAGCCCAGGAGTTTGAGGTTGCTGTGAGCTAGGCTGATGCCATGGCACTCTAGCCCAGGCAGCAGAGTGAGACTCTGTCTCAAAGAAAAAGAAATATTATCAACTTTTTTCTAGTACTTTTAGAAGGCTTTTTGTTTGTTTGTTTTAACTTGCCTTTTGTCTGTTTTAGTGTATTGATTTCTGATTTATGTAGGACTCTAGGTAGACTTGTAATTTTATTTCGAAGTTCCAAAAATCAGCAATTAGTTTAGGAGAGAAAATAAAACGAAATGAAATCCTAGTGCCTTTTCCAGATCTGGAGAATCATTCAGGATGGAATTGGTGATCCAAATTAGGCACAAGGTGCTGGCATCCCCTGAGGCAATTTTCCCACCAAGATCTTAGAAGCTGCAAACTAGAGCATGCCCCTATTTTAAATTCATCATGGTGTGTTTCGGGACCAATCTACCAGGGTTTGGTGACTTATGAGAGATAATAAGTCAGTCATTTTGAATTGGTGTTTTAGTCTATGGTGCAAGAGAACAGGCTTGACGAGCAAGAAGATCCTTATAAGAGGAAGCATATTGAGATGAAGAGGAAGGTTTGGTAGCATGCAGCCAAGACCCACATTTTACACTTGATTTTGGTATTTATATTTTAATTAATACACCAAGAGGCAGATGCATGTGTTGGCAGTGCAGAATGGGAAGCCAGCAGAATTCATGGAAAATGTATTCAAATTATATGAATGTCCAAAAGGAGGACTGCTTGGAGAGGTAATGAGGTCAGGAAAAAATGCCTGCAGAAGGAATTCTTCCTAAGCAGGTCTTTCTTAGAAAAACAAAGAAACAGAACTTGGGAGGATGGTAGACTATAAGGCAGTTGAAGATCATTTGTGTTTTGATCTATTTTGAGATTCCTGAAAATGCCTTTAACTCCATGAAAGGGAACAGAAAAGGATATCAGGATATGAAGGACATGGCCATCCTGAAGGTCAGAAGAGAGGTCAGTGAGAGGAGCCTGAATTCAGACAGGTTCCTGAGGCATGCTGTGCCCGTCAGAGGAGAACAGCCACACACAAAGGTCTGATCTGTCACAAAGGATCTTCAAAACTTTTCTCAAAATAAATTTCCCATGATCAAATTGTCACTAAACCAATTATAACTTAACCTAAAATCTACTAAAGGGGAACAAACCCTCATCATGTATTAATGCTTGCCTTCTCTGTCTTAAAGCATAACTGAGGTGCTTTTGTTTGTTGTCTGTAGTAACAGAGGCCACTGTGAACCAGGAAGCTGGGATGCGAGTCCTTGCTCTGGGGCTGGGGAGCTCATGGATTTGCCCAAGTCACTTAACCTCTCTGAGCCTCAGCTTCCCCATCTGTAAAAATGAGAAGTAATGCCCACCTCAAGGAGTTGCTGTGAAGAAAAAGCTAGGTGTAGTGTACATTCTGAAATTACCTGAACAATTTGGAAAGCTTCGTGCAGATGGCAGAGATTACAAAACGTATTAATGCTGTAAATGACTGTGAATCATTTTAGGATTTCTTTCTGATATAGGTTAAGATTTTCTGAGAGCAGTAAAATTTTAACCTTGACTCATTGTGCCCTGAAGCACTTGGCATTATAAATACATCTTCAAGAAGTATGGCATTAGAAGGGAAATTTGAGTTGCATTTTTCACATGCTAAAGGAGTGTATAGTGAGTTAAGCTTTCTAGGGTAAAGATCACATTGTTCACTGTTGTTTATCCCCCTCCCCCGCCCCCCGGTGTCCATCTGGTAGGTGCTGTGCACATAGAAGACACTAAACAGAGGCTTGCTGATGATTACAGGTACCTGAACAATGCTCCAAATTTAATTGCAATATGGACAGTTGGTATATAAATATCCCTGATAGACTCTCATAATGCTTCTGTATTGCTTCTACGTCAGCTCAAATTAAAATGCTGGAATTCCAGATGGAGTATCAAAAAGTCTTTCCACCCCTCGTATTGGGGAAATGAAGGGCTGTATAGAGACAGGCACTTGAGTATACATCCACTGTCTGAGTTGACATTGTCACCTACCTGCCACAAAGACTTGTGACTTCTCCTTTGCCCCAAAGCTCAAATTTTCAAAAACTGGACCTTGGGGAACTCTATGAAAAACAGATCTTGGCAGTCAGTTCTTGAACAGGCACTAGTCATTCTCCTTTCTTTGTTCATATATCCTTAAGAATTGTTTGCACTTAATGACAATCTTGACAGCTAAAACCTCAAGCTAGCTGAACTATGAGGATTCTAGGAGTTGCTGGGGGAAAACTGCCTCTGTTAGCTAACTTGTTTTAACCTCAGCTTCTGAAAGTTGGGGCCCAACTTAAATTCTTCCTGCTATGCTTCCGTTGCTGGGCACCTGTCTGTCTTTGTTTCTTGTCTGAGACAGTAAACAGAGGATAACGGTTATACAAGCACCAGCTCTTTTGTGATAGCCTGGGAGCTTCATGCAAGTTCTGAACAGGTTGCAAAAGAGAAGCTACTGCTTGAATGCCAAAAAAACAGAACCAAAAACAAAAAAGCAACAACAACAACAAAAAAAAACACCTCCACTTTTAGGTTTGTTAGCTTTTTCCAAGCCCTTGGGACCTGACTTGCCTGTCAGTGAGTCAGAAACCTTGACAGTTTCTGCAATAATAAACTGTTGGGCAGGAATGAAACTTTCACACTGGGTGATATCGTAGGAAGTTTTTACCTGTGCTTAGTAAACTTTAGCCTCATTTGAAGGTATTTTTCACAGTTGCTAGAAATCAGGCCTTTTTTAAAGTCAAACATGAGAATGCCCTTGTACTTTTAAAGTGAAGGTTGCAACCCTTATACAGTGAAAAGAAAACTAATAGACAAGCCCAAAAGCAGTTGAAATGTAGCAGAAAGAGAACTGAAGGAAAAAGCGGGAGACCTGAATTCTCTTCCTAGAGACCAAGGAAGGTCTTCAGGTGCCCAAACCTGAACACAGAGAGATGGCAGTGTACCCTCCTGTGTCTAAGTCAAAATAAAGTGCTTACTTTTGAAATTTAACAAGACTCCATGTATGTTGAAATTCAAATAGTGTATTTTTAGATTTTATGACTACAGAATTTGGTGTTAATTCACGGGAGTTGCCCTCTTTTCCTCTCTGCTGTGCTGATGTCCTAATAATTGTTAGTGTGCCCGTTGGAGAATGGAGCAGAACTGTCTTGGCTCCGTTGCCCTCTGCTTTTTGACTGAGTCAGATATTTCCTTTTTCTTGTCTTTGGCTTCCCCATGGTCCAATGAAAGACAGTTCACACGTTAAATTTCAGGTTGCTTTCAGATTCATGATTGCATAACAGCTCTGTGAGGTAGAAGAGCAGGAACAAGGCCAGAGAGTTTAAATGTTTGGCCCGGGGTCTCAAGACAAACAGGAGTACAGTCAGCTCTTCATGCTCTGAGTCTAGTTTCTTCAGCTCCACTGCTTGGCTTGGGTTTATTATAAACCCTGAGGGCTTGGCATTGGGTAATGGACAAAAATATGAAAATAAATGCAGTACTTTATTGCTTCATTTGTATTTATTTGAGTAAATATTCATTTGAATGTTGCTATTATGCCTCCAAAATGTGTAATTGTTTTATTATTGAGAACATTAGCACTTTGGAAGGACAGGCTTTTAAATATCTGATAAACACAACAAATATTGAATAATGTGAAGTATTTTAATGAGTTTCCATTGACTTTAGTTTGCAAATTATGGTAATGGAGTAAAGGCAGGGGTTTCTTGTTAGGGAAACTGACAGGTATGGGGTGTGTGTGTGTGTGTGTATGAAACGTGCAACTACTTTTACAGCTTTTCAGATGTTATTGACTGCTATACACAATTGTGTAAATGCTAAGAAAATAAAACCTGTAATGAAATACTTTTATTGTGTCAAATAAAATGTATACTTAGGAGTGCTGTTTAAGTTTTCAGCCTGTCTCCAAGATACAGTAGATCATGAGTAATTTAACATTATTTAGCACTCCTATTGCACAGTTAAACATTAGCTGTGATTGAATGGATAATGAAATGCAGTGCACATAAGGTATATTTTCTTTTGCCCCCCCCTTTTTTTTTTCCTAAATGAGAGTTCCATCAAAACCTCTCTCAGATATTAAAAGTCCTTCTCTGATCTGAATAAATACTTTCTCTTCAGGCAGGGCATATATTATAGTTCGTTTAACAAAACAAAGGCTTGTGGCAGAGGCACGCGAAGTGCAGATAACGGTGAAATAGCCCTGGACGTAGCCCCCCGGGGCAGGTGCGCAGTGTTATTTAGCAGTAAACCCCTCCTTATTAAAGTGTCTGTCCTGGGGGTTTGGAAGCAGCTGACCTTCTTTTTAACCAAAGTGGCTGTAAAACCACATCGTCACTTCTTTTCCTTTATCATGGACTGATGCTCCAGGACTGAGATGGGAACATTCTTGTCTTTGGCTTCGTGCACATCCTAACACAATGGAGTCTGAAGTAAATGAAAAACGGAATTTGAACTTGGCTTTTTTCTAAATGGAGCTCTCCAGTGTATATTCTTGAGACTCAATCACTTCTTAAACATGTTGAATAAAGATAGTTTTGGCATGTAACTTGGGGGATTTATCAGTGGAAAAATAATACATTAGATAATAATACATATACATAGTACTAAAGCCTGGGGTGAATTATCTTGATCAAGGGCCATGACGTTTTCTTAAGATAGCCTTTTTCTCATTGAGGGTTCCTTATCAGACCTCTCTGCCTCTTAGCTGTCTGCTCTCCTTGATTATATCCCACACTTCGTACCTACCACAGCTGCAATCTTCCCGAAGCAGCTTTTCCATCGTGATGCTTCCCTGATCAATAAAAGGAAAAACAGGCAGGCAAGGGGGTTCCAGAATTGCCTTAGGTTAAAGTTCATGGTCTTTAGTTTGACATTTAAGGTTTGAGTTTTGCCCATATTGGTCTTGATCTTCCTCCAGTCCACTAAACTGGGTCACTCATTCTTTCTCAGACAGGCCTTGCACTTTCCCAAATCTGTGTTTTTACTTCCTTTGCTCCCTCTGGAGATGGGGCCAAAAAGCTTCCAATCAGTCATTTGAATTCTTTCTGTCCTCTGTGACCTACCTCAGATGAAAGCATAGTAACGTGGTGGGTAGGAGCCTGGGCATGGAAGTCAGCTCTACCCAAGTTGGAACTGTGGCTCTACCGTGTGTGCATGAAAGCATAGCAAAGACTGTCTAAACCTCAGTTTCATCATCTGTAAAATGGAAATAACAATACCTCGTGAGTTTATAATGAGAATAAAATAAAATACTGTATTTAAGACATATATGATCACAGTGCCTGGCACTTGGTAGACACTCAGCAAAATATGTGGCACCTCCTCATCTGTGGAGTTTCTCTGTTTTCCTGCTCACACACAGCAGTTAGTCTCCCCTCTGTGTTCTCATAGCCCTCTCATTGGCCTTGCTCTGTATTATTTGCCATGTTCTGTTAGCACTTTCCTTCCCCTTAAGCTCCGTGAAGTTGAGCTTCGCTAGTGGTTTCACAAATGTTGGTTGAATTGAGTTGAGTAGCAGAACCAGTGTATTTAACAGCAGTGGGCTTTAAAGGATCTCAGCATAAAAGAAATGAGAATTTTAGATAATTGACGATTCCTAGGTCATGCCAAGAATCCAAGCATCATATGTTTATGTATAATAACTGGAAATCAAGCTGAAAATCAGTGGACTAGAAGGACAGGTACTTACATTATATACGTCCACCCCAGATTACTGGAGAGGACTGAAGAGGTCAAATAGCTGTCTTGAATCACGACCGTTCAGTTGCTTTGTGATTCCACATGGAATTGTGTCCGTGGTATTTGGGCTTCAGCACCATTGGTCTGATCTGCACCCTTTGTAAAGTTACAAATATTTATTGTAATAGCGATTCCTCTGGTGTTTTAGATTCTCGTTATGTCATCATTGTAGCAATGTTAATTCTCTAATAATCATAATAATTGACTTACCCTGAATCATCATTGAAATTCTAGTGTAAGAGAGTCAAAGCTTAATGTATAGCAGCAACTGATGCCGGGACCTGTGACCAGGTGTAGTAAGTCACCAGCTGTCACGCTGCACCTTGCCTTCCTCTCTTCCCTATACACGTTTTCTCTTGGAATCCCCTTATCTGGTGGGGCGTTTGAGCCTGCAAGACTTGGAACTTAATCAGAATTCTCCAGTTTCTAGTCTTGCAGTATCAAAGGCAAGAAAATCTGTGAAAGTTTCTTTCAAGCTTTAATCATGTTCAAATTATTTTCCTCCCTACTTCTTTCTGCCTCATAAATATATGTTTTAACTTAAAAGTATTTTTTTCTCCCTTAAAGCAGGAGCAAGACACTTTTGAAAGAAGGGCAGGATGTTTGGGGGTCTCCCAGTTATATCGCACACGCTTCAGCATGCATGCTCTTCCTCAAGCATCTCTTTAATCATGACCCTCTCCTCATCCCCGCCCCCAGTCCCTAATAAAGGCTAAAGGGGAGAAAAACTTTGATTTTGCCTTCATTTAAGTAGATTATAATTGGTGAGAGAATTGAGGGTAAAAATTGAATTGCTAAGCAAAGTATTAATAGTTGACCAATATTCCAG
Organism: Indri indri; assembly: GCA_004363605.1. Taxonomy (NCBI): domain Eukaryota; kingdom Metazoa; phylum Chordata; class Mammalia; order Primates; family Indriidae; genus Indri; species Indri indri. The sequence continues at coordinate 74,616 of RJWJ010001496.1, forward strand.
TATTTACATTTTCTTTTCATTTAAAGTGAGATCATGAAGAGAGGAGACTAAAAACTAAGAGGGAGTAATGCCATTATATCTTGTCAATCTTTAAGAATATTTTTAATTTTAATAACATTCAATAAAATTATGCCTTCTGACTTTTGTCAGCTTCCACTTTTATCAAGATTTTATTTTCCACCCCACATGTTAGAGGCTAACCTATTGCCTGTGATTTTCTTTCTTTCTTTCTTATAAAATTTCAATCACCTATTGAGGGATTCCAGAGAATGCTATTGATAAAGAAGTGATTCTGCCCGTGAGTTACGAGGGCTACTTGCAAATAATGCCATTCATATCTATCTTACAATTCTTTCCTTGGCAGAATGTGGAAACACCACCTGGAGGAGAAAAGATAGCTGCCTCAATTATGGACAGACTTTGAAATAGCCCCAGGCCAGCATTTGTGAAACCTGTTCTGAGCTCCTCTCTTCTGTGGGTTGAAGAGCTGACTCGGATAAGAATTGGTCACAATTAAATTAGGCTTATGTGAGGGAATGTCGTGCTGGGGGGACTGCCCCGTTTGTTCATCATTCATTAGACCTGTGGAAATTCTTATCTGGAAGGGACTTGTGTTGCCAGGATCTTGATGAACTCTGCATATATCAGAAAGGCGAAGGGCTCACTATAGTGAATGTCTGATGATGCTGCAGTGGCAGCATTAGACATGAAACTGTCTCTGTCCTTTGCTCACTTTCAGTATTTTTGGGAATTACCTTTAGCCCATTTGCTCTCATTCTGTGTGTTGGATCCATCTTCTGGTGGCCTACATAGGGAACCTAAATATATGTTTTTGTTACAAAAAAGAAAAAAAGTCACCCAAATATCTTTTCCTGATGACTTAGACACTGAATGTATGCAAAATTCCGAAATGATTTCAAATGGAAGGTTTCACTCTTTGACTTTTTATTTAGGTTAAGAGGTTGATTATGGCTTTCTTGACAGTCAAGAGAGTTTTGCAATTGATTGGATGATGGACAGAGGGTGCCATATTAGAATTACTGTGCATGTCCTCGGGTTTAGTGAGGTAATTGTTTGAAATTATGTAGTCTACAATGACTGCTCCCTCTTACTTTCCTTCCAAAAACATTGTGGCACTGCTGAAAAGCTCAGATATTCTGGATTGTATGTCAGCAAATAAATCTGAAGACTAATTAAAAATATATATTTTGTATTTTAAATTGCGATAGAAACCATATAATATAAAATTGGCCATATTATCAATTTTTAAGTATGCATTTCTGTAGCGTTAAATATATTCACAATTTTTTTTGCAACCATAGGTTAATGGTTTTGAGGTGGTACTTAGTCCTGGATCAAGGGAACATAATATGTCATATAAATTGTGAACATGTGAAAAAAAATTAGACATAAAATTAAAATGGAATTAATGGAAAAGGAAGAAGAAGCTAGAGTAAGAAGGCCTTTCCAAAATCACCCCCCCCCCACACACAAATCAGACACAACAAAGCCCTAAGTTTTAAAAGCATCAGATTAATATGTGTTGAATCCGATAGATTCTATATAATTGTAGATTCTATAGTATAGATTACATAAATTCTATGTAATCTTTACATGAATTGTAAAGGGCAAAATTATTCAAATAATTTGTCAGCTTTGTTTACTTAGTGGAGAGATCAATATTATGATGACCTAGAACAAAATTGAACTTTTTGTCATTTTTTGTAATACCAAATAACCAATTTAATTGCAAAACCAAATCATCATAAACAGATAATATTTCTTGATGGTCTCTTACTGAAATATTGAATCCAAGTAAACTCTTGAGTAGAAGTATAGTCGTAGGCTAAAATGGCTTTCATCTGAGATTCTGTGAGATTATGGTAAATAAGCATGCTCCTTGACCTTGTAGAAAATCATTAAAAAATATATAGTATTAAAAGTGCTTATCTTTGGTCCAGGGCTTGGGCCCTTGTCCCAGAGCTATCATCAGCTGGCCTGTGTGACATGCACTCATCTCTGAGCACCATCATTTCACCTCCATGGTGAGGCTGCTGCTTTAAACTACCCCTGAAGTTCCTGCTTCTCAACATTCCTAACTGTAGAACACAAACCTTCAAGTTAGCTTAGCTGACACAGCAATAATGCACAAGATCTGCCAACCCAGTAAGCACTCATTCTGTGTTAGCTATTAGTACTGTCTCCCAATTCAACAAATATTTCTTGAAAACCTGGTATTTGATCTTGTAGAATGTATGTCAAGCAATATACATTGATGCCCAAATCTCTGGTTAGGGAGATTTAGTCTAAGTAATTTTTTGCTAATTAATATCATTTGTTCTTTCTCCTAAAAACCTGTAAGAAGTGGAAGGGTGGTAGTGTTAGCCACACGAGGCTGAGAGCTAACATTTTTCTTTTTGACGTGGAAAATAGCAGTTATCGAACAGAATAATGTAGCCTAGTGGATTCTTGAAGCTCAGACCTTGAAGTGTTTGGTATACAGACGTTGCTAAATTCTTTGTTAATATAATTTACTCTTGTCTCATAGCATTTGCTAATAACACATGGACATCGAAAAGCAAGCTTCTGGGCTTGCATTTGTAATGGCTGAATGACATTTGCTCATAAGGGTCAAATCACCAGGGCTTCTTTCTTTAGTTAAAAAAAAAAAAAAGAGGAAATAGGAAAGGCATGTTAAATACAACAATAGAAATCTATTCCAAAGGAAAATTCAGATCTGAACCCCTTGGGTGGAATAGTTTGGTAAAGGTTAAACAAACTTTTTCTGACTCTTGTGGGACTTTAAAATAAATTCCATCTAAATTCTTGTCAGCTTCAGTGTACAGCTGTCCCTAAACATCTGCGGATGCTCAAAATTGCCACTTCCCCCCTTTCACAGTTTACGTATGCTTGCGTAAACTATTTATTTGTAATACATAATTAGTGGCAAAGAGTATACTTGGTTTTTAACTACATATACTCAGAGGTGGACTACTTACCCATGTGGAATGAGTCTGCTCAGTTTAAGGCTTGCCAAAGCAATTCCATTTACTTTCTAGAAGCTATTGGTATTAAGGGGTGTTTAAAATCTGTTTAGGGTATTGTAGCTCGGGATAGAACTGTGGGAGTTGTGCTTGGTTTCCAGGGCAGGGTTTGACAGCCACTGCCTTGTAAGTCATGCCGCAGAGTAAAATGATTCCCCAAAGTCATGGAAAAGAAAGGCCACTCCAATGGTCGGCAGGCATGGTCTTAGTAGTCATGCAGAGAAAATTATGTAAACCTCTGGAGAGGTGTCCCTGTGTTGACCTGGAAAGATCAATCTTCCAGGGTCTTGGTTTTGTTGGCAGAATAAATGCTTCTGTAAGGAGTGAGATCTAAGTGAGATTGGTGGAAAACTGGAGACTATTGGTCCTTGGGAGCAAATGGGGATTCTAGCTGTCAGGGTGACCGATGGCCTTGCCACACGTGAATACTTCCTGGAGAAATCAGGTTGAATGGTTCTACCATAGAGAAGTGAGGTTCCTTTATTCTCTGTTGTGGGAGGGGAGCTCAGAACCCAATCAGGTTCACATTGTGGGAAGTCATCCCATCCCTATCAGAACGGAACCCAGTTCTTAGCTTCCTCTACCCAGACCTAACCTTGCCTGGGGCATTATCCTGGGAACGTTTCAATGGTAGCAGAAGAGCTCCACTCTGCATCAGCTGCATAACTGTTCTTCTTAGGAGCTATTTTTCTCTATCTTTGGCTCTACCCTTCTCAAATAATTGCACTAGTTCCTCTAATCTAGGGTTTTTCAACCTCAGCGTTATTGACATTTTAGGCTAGTAAATTCTTTGTTTTGGAGGCTATCCTGTATAGGACATTTAGTAGCATCTCTGTCCTATACCCACTAGATGCCAGTAGCATCCTTCTCATTGCGACAATGAAACATGTCTGTAGAGATTCCCAAATGTCCCCTGGGGGGCAAAATTGCCCTCTTCCCCACTGATCTAATCCTATATTTTCTTGGAGTTTCATGAGACGTCTATAGTTAATCCAACAACATGTATTTATTGAGCACCAACTATGTGCCAAGCAGTATGTTGGGTGTAGGGCAACAATGATGTCCGAAGAGACAGTCCCTTCATATAGTTTATAGTCAAGTTGGGATAATAGATATTAATCAAATAGTCTTACTAAAATATCTTTGGAATGGAAGTAAGTGTTAGGAAATGTTCTGGGTTCTAGGATAGGCCGAGGTTTTAAATATGTGTCTGGTTGGCTGTAGTAGGAATGGTAGGGAGGGGTGAGAGTGGAAGTATCAGGCCGATGAGGAGGTTGAGGCTCTTTTGCAGATACCAGTGCCTGGCCCCTTGGTTGTACTCTCATTCTCCTCACTGGCTGGGATGTTTGATTTGCTCCATTTCTAAGGCCCTGCCTGGATTGGAACTCAGTGAGCTCTTCTATGTTCATTTCCTGTTTGAACCCACTGCGTTTTTCTTTCTTTATTACTTCTTGCTTTCACTTTCAGAAATGATACCAGGGTCCCAGGGAGGGTGTTGAAGGAGCAAAACGAGCCAGGTTTTCCTTGGTAACTTTGTTTCAGGATACATGTCCCAAGAAGTCACTTCATTGGCCCCACGCATTGTGGGTCCTAATTCTTCCAACACTTGGATGTGCAACAGGATTCTCAGAGATCCAAAAGAGTAGTTCAACATCTTTTAGGGTCAGCTCAATGCACCTGCCTGGCCCGCGTTCAGTTATTAATTACTCTCCCAATAGAGGATCTGCCCTTGGCCTTCGACTTGTATTTTGTAGCAGCGCCTCTAGAGGGCACCGTTCTTGTCAGGCCAGCTCCAGAGACGCTGAGTGTTCTCACACCTAATCTGTTTAATGGCTGCTTTGGAATAGTGACCCTGTCCTGGACCTAGTATGTTAGGCTGAGGTTGTTCATACTGAAAATAACTAGCTGGAGATTCTTGGACAGTTCCTTTAACCCGTGTCTACAAAAATGTCTACAAATGTTCCTCCCCTCTAAGGAGAAATATGCTTTCTTAAATGAGCATGTAAGAGGAGGATCCCTCTGACTCAGGATTCTGCAGCCTTGGCCTTTTTCGTGACGATGGAGGGTAGCTGAGAGCTGTCCATATTCCCCTGTTTTTAGGAAGACTACATGGGCAGTCCCACGTGGAGACTGCACAGGTGACCTTGGTCTCATTAGGACTGAGTCCTAATTTAGGCAACGTGGGTTTATGCGCATCTGTCAATTGTCAATAATAAATGACCTTAACGGGGATTATGGGAGAGCGGCAGGAGCCTCAGGAGCCGCGTTTGCATTTTGCCTCGTTTGCTTGCTGAGGCGCAGTTGTCGGTGATGGCAGCGGCAGGAGAGACTGACGAGATTTCTGGACCATCAGCAAACTTCTCCACTGCATTTCTTGACCCACATGCAAACTGTTTTAAATCCTGGGAACATTTATTGCTGCTTATTTCCAAATAATCTTCTCTGCCTCCTCCAATGTTATAATTTCTACCTCTCCCTGCAGTGTGTTCATCCCTTTGTATGTTAAGCTGTTTTGTCACCTCTTCCCCTTTTTTGGGTTCACCCACATTGCTGCCTGAGATGCTTTAGTGGAGTCTCAGCCATTTCCTCATGTGTCATTTCTTTACTTCTTGCACAACTATTTGTTCCTGGTCCTCATCTGCCGGTTCCCCAGCCTTCTTCAGGTGACACATAGGTGGTATTATCCTGTTGTAGAGAGTTGAGTGTGTTTCTCTCTTCTCATTCCGTTCATTAAGCAACTCTGTCGTTTACCTACCACGTGTAAACTCGGTGTTGCTGGCTTATATTATGGGGGAACATTTAGCCAAATAGGCACTTCCAAAACGGCCCACTTAAGCCTATGTCTGTCTTGTTCAGGTAAAGACCTGGTCCTGTGTGTACCCTTGGGAAGAGTTGGAATTGAATTATTATTATTCTTTCAGAAGTTCTCCAGAAACTTCGGGATGCTTTATCATTTTATCATAACTTCCTTTGGAGTTTCAGTTCTCTTGCAAAGGGACTCCTGATACCCTTCGCCTCGCTTACGTCTGAGAGCTCTGTGCACACCTGTGCCCTCCCCACCCTTGACAGCATGCACTGGCTTTCCTCTTGCTCTGAATGACTGTTTCTAAGCAAGCAAGAGGTACGGTGAGTGAAGGTCCACCATCGTCTGCCTTCCTGCCTCCTAATTTTACTATGTAGGTTCTCTTTTCCTTGAAAGAGACTCACTTTTAAAGGGGAATGGCAGTTGGGATGGCTAAAAAGTTGTTAACTTCTGGAACTATGGCAGATGGCAGGGCCTTGGCAGAGAGTAAATATCCACTGTGTCAGGATACAGCAAGCACAGGGCTCTGCAAGCACCTTGCCCTCAACTGCAGTTTGCCTCCTGACTATTGGAATTAACACTATGTATTTGTTCCATTTGAAATGATTTGGGCCCTTTTCTCTTCTAGGCAGTTATTCCAGACAAATGCTGTTACTGGAAAAGATTATTTACTTATTTATAATCTTGAGCATAAGAGAATACTAATGTATTTACCCTTTGGTTTCTGTCATTGAGGCCCACAAGAGAAAAATTGAAATTACGCATTTTTGTGGAACGTTTTTTCAAACAGCCAAGCATAGGAGCAAGTAATATCCTCTCCATACAATTTTTTTCTCTTACGCCATGATGAATTTCTTTCTCCAGAGGGAGAAGTGATTTTTAAAAGGCTTGAACAACATGCTAATCTTTCCTTCTGATAGGCCCTGGTTGAATTACCCCCGAATTTGAAGCATTTACTGATGAAATGATACTTGACATTAACCAGTGTTGTATGGAAATATTTCTAGCACCTGGGGAGAAAATAAAGGAGGGTATTCATAACACTGCCACTGTGCGGCTGCATCTCCCATTTTTCTCAGAACCAACTTAAATTACTCTTGCTTCATGCCGACTGACCTTTCTCCTAAGAGACCACTTTTAGGCAACAGATAGATTTGCACCACTGGAAAAAGTTAGGATTTAGAATGTTGTTATAATGAAAAAGGTTGGGTTTGGGTAATGGTCTGCTTGGCTGGTTGGCAGAACCAACTGGGGGCTTTGGTTTGGGATTTTTTCCTTGTGTAGAATGACAGAGCTGATGTTATATCCTCGTAAATCAAATACTTTTCTTGCTTATAAAGCTGTGCTTAGACTTGAAGCTCAGAGTAGATGAGCAGAATTTTCCAGAGAGAGGTGAAATATGAACTTGGCTTTAGGTTTTGCATCTCAGGATATTTTTGATTTGGCAAACTGCTTTCAGCCTTTGACTAAGTTAAAATAGATAATAAAAATCATGAAAATATATGGATGATGATTCAACATTAATAATGTACTTCCCCTCATGTTAGACCTTGTAGTTCACAGAATTTTGCAAATTCTCTATTTTCTTTTTTTTAAAATGGGAAAAAATATAGCATAGCCAACTATGAAGTAGTCATGTCATTCTTTAGTTGAAATATGGGGATATGTTTATATGACAAGTCTTGGAACAGTTTCTTCAGGGACAACTCTTAGTTAAAATGAGAATTCATACCCTATGATATGGTGCAGGAGGAAGAAGAACAATGAACTAGTCTTACGAACCCTGGGATTACACCCTGTTTCCAAAGCTTTCTGGGCAGCTGTTTGACTAGAGTCACAATGTCTAGCTTGGACTCAAGCTGTGTTTCCCCCTCCCCTGTATTTCACAAAGCATTCTTTCTTCTACCTGCACAATAGGTGCGGGGTATTAGGGGAGAGGGAGGAATCCATGATCAAACAGATTTTAGAAATTGTTCATATTATATTTCCAGGAATCACAATTTACATAGTATATTTATGTATATGACAAATATTAATATTTACTGAATCCTGATTTTGTACTGTGGAACTTTATTTCTAATAGTGAAAATACACAATAAATAAATATAGTAGTCCTTCCCCTGAGGTCAACCATGGTCCAAAAATATTAAATGGAAATTTCCAGAAATAAACAGTCTGTAAGTTTTAAATTGCATGCCATTCTGAGTAGCATGATGGAACCTCATGTCATCCTGCTCTTGATGTGAATCATCTCTTTGTCCAGTGTGTCCACGCTATAGGAGGAGCTTCCTACCAGTTAGTCACTTAATAGCTGTCTTGGTTGTCAGATTGCCTCTCCTGGTAGTGCAGTGCTTGTGTTCAAATCACCCTTACTGTATTTAATGATAGCCCCAAAGTGCAAGAGTAGCAGTGCTGGCAATTTGGATATGCCAAAGAAAAGCTGTAAAGTTCTTCCTCTAAGTGAAAAGGTAAAAGTTCTTGACTTAATAAGGAAAGAAAAAAAATCTTAGGCTGAAATTGCTTAGATCTACAGTAAGAACGAATCTTCTGTCTATGAAATTGTGAAGGAGGAAAAAGAAATTCATGCTAGTTTTGCTGTCACACCTCAAACTGGAAAAGTTATGGCCACAGTGCATGATCGAGTGCTTAGCTGAGATGGAAAAAGCATTAAATTTGAAGGTGGAAGACTTGAACAGAAATGTGTTCTGACTGACAGCAGTCAGGTTCTGTACTAGTCTCAGTTTCAGGCATCCACTGGGGGGCTTGGAATGTATCCTTTGTGGATAAAGGAGAGGGATACTATATATACCATGCTTTCTTATGGAGATAACAAAGAGGGGTAAATTGTTAGAAATGACTAAGGATGGGAGATGAGGAAGGTTTATTTTGGAGCATATTAAAGGCTCCAGGAAATTCTAACTTGAGAAATCTCTTTACCTCGTTCAACCAGTTTTTCCTGAAGAGTTTTTAGTTGCACACCTATTCACATCTCATAGAATTAGTGTGTCATGGAACATAGTTTGAGAAATGGTGGACTAGCTATTACCCCAGAGTCTCTAAGTTTTGTGATTATAATTTCTAATTTGTCTGATGCTCATTTTCATCTCCTCCTTGGAGCATGGTGTGAAGTCATGGTGCATGCTGACTGGCCCAGTTTCACTCAGCAACAATGGATTCAACTTTTACCATTTCAAGGCACTTTTGTTGGATATTAGAAGATGAAGAAGAAGAAATAAGGCCCCAGACTTTCCTTTAGGGAGCTTACAGTCCAGTATGTAATTTAAAGGCACACATAAGTAACTGTAATACAAGGAAGAAAGTACCATCAGAAAAGCACATAGAGATAAAATACAACGTTTAGAGCAGGGGTTTCAAAGTGTGGTCCCAGGACTAGCAACTCCTCAAAACTTGTTAGAGTTGTAAATCCTCAGGCCCCAGCCCAGACCAACAGTCAGAAGCTCTGGGAGGGAGCCCAGCAATCTGTGCTTTAACAGCCCTGCAATGTTCCTGATGCTCCCTAAGTGTAAGAGTCACAGCTTTAGTAAGAAGTGAGGCTCACTCTTGGATGTGGAATCCCTGGGATAGCTTCATAGGTTAGTTGGGTGGCACTTTAGCTAAACTTTAGAAGATGAGTAGAACTTGCAGATATGGATGGGTAGAGAACTGCAATCTTAAAGGAGACAATGGCAATATCAGAGTCAGATTTTCAGTAGAGATCTCAGATCCAGTTTTAGCTGTTTTATGGGCAAGCTGTGTGACCTTGTCCAAATCATTTAACCTCTCTGTCTGTTTATTCAATGCTAAAATTAGGGTGTTGGGCTAGACAATTTTATGATCCTTTTGGCTGTAAAACTCAGTGACTTTACATGGCTTTGGCTCAGTATTTTATTATATAATGTGAGTAATGGCATGCCATGAATCATTGTGATCCAAATATCTAGTATATCTTCTTATACACACTCTAGCTACAGTGATTTGTATTTAAAAACAAAAAGCAAAACAAAAAAACCCACACAGTAAACATTTTTCTTCTTTTCAGGCAGCCATTAGCAATGGCCAGAGAACAAAACTTTGTTCCCAAGCATGTTATCCAGACAGTCTGCAACTGATTTCAGGAGCAAGGATCCAGAACGAAAAGTAGTGCCATGTGGATGGTAATTTGAGTAGTATCACAATAGGCTGCTCTGGAAGATAGGGCTTAGCAGTATCTGGCCATTCTGGAACTCATCATCACAAGGAGAAATCTTGCCTGAAATCTCTAGGAATTAAATACCAGGTCTAAGAAGTAGCTCCCTGGTACAGCTGTAGTTTCCTGAGTTTGAAAGTGTATATGCAGGAGTCGTAATAAAGTACAGAGCTGTGGCAATAGCCCTTGGCCATGTCACCATGCACTGGTGACACTGTGGCATTGACCCTGACCCAGGTCTGGGATCTGTAGAAGAGTGGCTTTCAGTATTAGGGGTGGCCCCCCATCTAGAACTTTTATCCTTAATTTTTGCTTGTTTTCTGTTTTGTGTCCTTGCTTCTGAACACCTTAATAATTATGTCAGTTAATATTTATGGAACATTTACTATGTGCCAGACACTATGCTAAGCCTTTTACGTGACAGTGGGAACTCTTATAATCCCCATTTTAAAGATAGGGAAATTGAAACTTAAGAAGCTTTAAATATTAGTCCCAGGTCACCCAGACAGTAAATGGCAAAGCCTGAATTCAACTCAGATTTCTCTGACCTTTGGGGCTAATACAGTAATCCTCCTTTGCTTATAGTAAAGAAAGGACATCCTTTCCTTTACCTTTAATGTAGCTTTTCCTGTTGGAAAAGAAAATGTAGAGTAGGTTGTAAATTTCCTTCCCCCCCAAAACTCACAGAGGTCTTCTCTAAAATCTGCTTTAGTTAATGATAGTAATAGATTAAAATTATATACTTACTATGTGCCATGAACTGTTTTAAGTGCTTTGTATTTATTAACTCAAATCCTAATTGGTAGGCACTATTGTTCTTATTTTATAGAACAAGGAACTGAGGTGCAGAGAGGTTAAATAACTTGCCCAAGGTTGCACAGCTAGTAAATGCCAAGGCTGGGATTCCAACCCGGGCAGTCAGTTGCCAAAGTGTGTGTTTTGTAACCACTGCACGCGCTGCCTTTGTGTTGGCGAGGCTCTGTCACAGTACACACCTGAGCAGCAACTGACCTTCCATTTGCAATTTGAACACAGGTCATTTTTATCAAGGACGCCTGTCAGGGAGACTCTTCATGTTTTGACTTTGTTCTTTGTTTCACAGCCTATCATAGCACATTTCCTGAGTAGCCTCTTTGTTTGGCTAACAAAACTATTTTTGAAATATAAAAGATAGGAAGAGAGGGAGTAAAAATACGCTTTTTTTAAAGATGCCTGTCTTACTGTTCAGAAGTCTCAGCTATTTAAGGAGACCAGATTAATGATGGCAGAAAATAGCTTTATCAGGTAACCAAAGCAAGCATAGGCACCCTGCAGAGTCAAGCCTGTCCCAGAGAGGTGGCTTCCATGATTTCTGTTCCCTGCCCTCAGGGTCTTTGGTATTTATTCATCCCTGGAAAGAAAAATCTTCCTGCCCTTCTGAGTCTCACGTGGAGATCCATCCTACCAGAGTGGGAAGTGCAGGCGGGGAGGCATACCAGGACTGCCTCTGGAAAATAAACGTCCCAAAGATTGATGGCTCGATGATCTCTTTGGAGATTATATCAGAAATTATTGATTATGTTACTAAGTCATAGAAAATAGGCTCTGAGGTTGGGAACTAAGTGCTTTCTTTCAAATAATCCAGAAGCAGTAGAATAAATCAATGTGCAGAACATCTGAAACACCATGCCTATTGTATTGGCTTCACAACGTGGAAAAAGCAATATTATTTTTAAAAAGACATCTGAACCCTTGTCTTGGCATACTAGAAAAAAAGAGAATACAAAATTTTACAAAATTCCTAGCTTCCAGCACTCATTTATTTCCTAAATCAATGGGAAAACTGCAAGGCTTTTTAAATAATTTGTGCCGGCTAGGGTTTTTTTTTTTTTTTTTTTAATTTTGCAAAAATGAAAATACGAAAGCCTTATGAGATATTTTGCTTTCAGCAATTGAAGCTGACAAGGTTAGTCCTGCTCAGTTTTTTGGAGTTAAATCTAAATTTCAGTGTACAATAAAATTACTCCATTTGAGTTTGTTTCGAAGCATTTTCTATTTGCATTTAAGATCATTGATTCTGGTTTATAAGGAAAAAAATCCCAGTGCCTGTGTACCTTGCTGAAAGAAAATCTCAGTATGCAAAAGTACCAATTTTTGAATAGTTAAATTGAGTGATATGTTTTCATATTATGACAGCAGTCTCTGCCTGGAAGGATTCACGGGAGGATTTGTAAAAGTAACTGCCTCCCCGGGGCACTTAAATGTTTACTTATAAACATTAGAGGAGGGAATAGCACCAGGGTGAGTGATAAGGTGTCAGAAAAAGAATATCACTCCAAAATGAGGATAAACCCAGCTCTAAAATTGTCATATAACTCAATGAAAACTATGATAATTCAGCTGACACTTAGCTCTGAACTAGGGGAATCTCTTCATCTTTATGGGCCTCAGTTTCCTCATCTGTAAACCCGGGAGATTGGGCTGGATGATCTTTAAGCCTTCTTTGAACTTTTATAATTTCATGATTCTGTTTCCTGAAGTAAGATGTGCTTATTTTGGGGGATTTGGAAACCTAGCATATTAAATTCTTCTGAGCCTCTGGTAACATCTGTATTTTAATGTTCTGTATAACAGACTGGCATTGTTTGTTTCCTGTGTGGTAGGTGCCGTACTGGATGCTGGGAATAGCACGATGCACAAATGCGGTTCCCCGGTCGGGTTTCCTTCAGTAGATGTTCGGGTGTGGGGGGTCGGGAGAGAGAGAGAGGGACATGCTAAGAAAAGTTCAGGTGAACTGAATTTATCTTTGGGGAGGCTTTCCTCTCTGATGACTAGGGAGTCCAGACTCCTTGGGCAAAGTATCAGCAAAACTGCTCTTAGATGCAGTCTCATCAGTATGGGATAGTGAGTGGGAAATGAGGCAGAAACTGAATGTGTATCTCCCTGGAACATTCTGGGAATGACCCTAGCTTTTTTTTTTTTCTTTTAGAGAGAGTCTTGCTCTGTTGCCCGTGCTAGAGTGCCGTGGCATCAGCCTAGCTCACAGCAACCTCAAACTCCTGGGCTCAAGCGATCCTCCTGCCTCAGCCTCCCAAGTAGCTGGGACTACAGGCATGCACCACCATGCCCGGCTAATTTTTTCTTTATATAGAGAAAAAATTTAGTTGTCCAGCTAATTTCCTTATTTCTATTTTTAGTGGAGACGGGGTCTCGCTGTTGCTCAGGCTGGTCTCGAACTCCTGTGACCCTAGCTTTTGAAGAGCATATAATATGCCTTTGCATTCCCTTATGTGAGAGCCTTGTCTTACTCTACCACGTTCACATATTCACAGTGAACTTAATTCTTCCACTGCTATGGAGCCTTTTCAGATGATGAAACAGAAGAATCTGTTGAGGCATACAGAGTATTATTAAAGCTTCTGCTAGTGCACATCTGTGATCGCTAAAGAGGGGTCTGTCACTCCCATGTTTCACCTGAGTGTGCTCCACAAAAGAGCTAACTCCAGTTGCACTGGTCCTGTGGATTCTCCATCCTTCTAGGTAGGATAGTCCAATGTACTGCATCCAAAAAACCTGAACTAGGAACCTACTGAGCAGGGTCACCAGCCTCCATCTGACCTGGTCCCTGCCCTGGTTACCTGAACTGGTGCCCACAGTACTGTTTCACATACTTATTGATAGTACATGAAGCATTTCTGAAGGACAGACAGAAGAATTGCGTGTGAAATTAACTTATAGAAAGTTATCCCCTCTTTCTGCTTTTCATTTTTGCTGTTTTGTTATGAAATCCCTATAGTAAACTTCACTTTGTCTGCCTGTTACTCAGTGTTTTCTGGATACTTCAGCAGATGATAGCAACAAGACATATTTTATCCCCAGTGGAACCAAGCATATGCATGCCCAGGGTTTCACTTTGAGAGTCTCTTGTAAGGCAGAGCTGGAAAAAGATGGAAAAGGCTTGTGGGGTGTGGAGAGAGCCTAGATTCTAAATGCAAACTCTGCTGCCAGGAAAATGAGGTGTGATGTTCTCATTTACAAAAAGGTTATAATAATATATGCCTTGTAATCTTGGATATGAGAAGATTTTATAAACTATAAGAAAATTATAATATTTTAAGATGTTTAACTTGTGTAGGGGATTTTTTAAAATTTTTTTTTAGCTTACAGCCAATAATTGGAACTAGTTTAAAACTAGAAAGCAGATAACCAAGAAGAGATGCTGGGTGGGTTTTATGCTTCTTTATCAATGATACATAGTTGACTAGTTCAATAGAACTAAATTATGTCATGTGTTTCTAGGAGACTTAATTATTTCATTCTTGCTTACAAATAATTTAGAGGGAAAGATGGTGTGGTAGGAAAAAGCATAGATTTTAGGGTAAGAAAGATCTGGGTCTGAGATCCTGCTTTGCTACTTATCAGCTGGGGAACATTGCTTGGTCTAGTGTCCTGACCAAATAGGTTAAATTCTCTGACCTCCAGTTTTCTAATGTGTAGTTGGGTAAAATAGTATCTGTTGTTTAGGATTGTTGTGAAGATTAAATATAACAAAGTTGAAAAATAACTGACACTTAGCGCCTAAGTCATTGGGTGCCTGTTAAATAATTAATTTCCCATCCTCTCTCTTCTCCACATTCCCTGTAAAGGAGGGAGAGAAGGAGAATGTCCAGGGCTTGTAGGATATGGCTTGGTGGAAGAACTCATATTTGGGGGTCCTAAAAATGTGAGCGTCAGAGTGTAAACAGATTTAACCGTCCCTTGTTAAATACCCCCCTCTTCCCCTCAACTCTGTTTTAAAGACTTGACTGATTTTACTAAGTTAAAATAGGAAAATATTTTTTTATCTTTTAATCTACATAATCATAAAATTGTAAAAATTGTGAATTCAATAGTTATTGGTGAAAATAATTGGAAGTACTTCATTTAATTTCTTAAATTTTTCTTGCAAGAGATCACTTTACCTCCTTTATTCTGAGTAGTACAACCTACTGGTGAGTATCACGTATGTCCTGCAACACCTCAAAGGTTGGCCTCTCTGCTTTGTTACATGATGTTTTCTCATGGCATTGGATTATGCATAAATCTTGATCAGTTTTAAAGTAAACACAATAAAAGATGGTTATAGCTTGAAGCATTTCTTTAAAAGTTTATAATTATAAAAGTATTTAACCATTGATGAGCAATGTTCATTGAAGAAAATTTGAAAATGCAAGTATGGCCCCAAATCCCACAACAGTTAATCCTTTTAAAGTATGAAGATGCAGTTGTACATATAGATGTTTAAATAATAGAATCATGCCACATACACTGTCTGATCTTTTTTGCTTATCGCTACATCTTACTGTATCTGCAAGTACTCATCTTTATCACTATTTTTGTAATGACTGCATAGTATTTTATTGTACCATGAAATTATTTGATTCTCTATTGATAAACGTTTGACATCTTCTCAATTTTTTTTTTCCTTGAGCTGTGCTGTAAAGAAAACTTGCCTAAATATTTCTGTGGGTAATTACTTAGAACACAGTTCTAAGTCAAAGGTAAATGCACTTAAGGCCTCCAATACATATTTCTAAATTGACCTTCAGAATGAAAGAAATTTTATACTTACGAACAATCCTATCATCAGTGTAAAAGTATCACTCAAGAAAAATGAAAATAAGATAAGGTTAAATCCCAGTAATTTTGGATTCATTATTATGTAGTGGTGGTGAAGCTTCTAATTTTTTCTTGTGTTAGTGTTTTAGTAAAAAGATTTTATAATAAAGTTTTTAAAAAGCACTATTTCATAATAGTTATTTCCTACTCCCATGCTCTTCTAGGATGGTTAATTCATCTTTTCTCTCTCTCTTTTTCCCCCTCCAGGATGGCAGTATGATGTGATGGATAGAATTATGGGCTACTGTGTGGGTACACGGCCTCCTCCTTCTTGCCTCCTCCTCCTCCTCCTCAAGCTTCTGGCTACTGTCTCCCAGGGGCTGCCAGGGACTGGACCTCTGGGCTTCCACTTCACACATTCCATTTATAATGCTACAGTGTATGAGAACTCCGCTGCAAGGACCTACGTCAACAGCCAGAGTAGAATGGGCATCACTTTAATAGACCTGTCCTGGGATATCAAATACAGAATTGTATCAGGAGATGAAGAAGGGTTTTTCAAAGCAGAGGAAGTCATCATTGCAGATTTCTGTTTTCTCAGAATAAGAACTAAAGGTGGCAATTCGGCCATATTGAATAGGGAAATTCAAGACAATTATTTATTGATTGTAAAAGGTTCTGTCAGAGGAGAAGATTTGGAAGCATGGACCAAAGTGAATATACAGGTTTTAGATATGAATGATCTGAGACCTCTGTTTTCACCCACCACATACTCAGTTACAATAGCAGAAAGCACACCGCTAAGGACTAGTGTTGCCCAGGTGACAGCAACAGATGCAGATATTGGTTCCAATGGAGAATTCTACTACTACTTTAAAAACAAAGTTGACCTCTTTTCAGTTCATCCCACAAGTGGTGTAATTTCTTTAAGTGGACGATTAAATTATGATGAAAAGAATAGGTATGATCTGGAAATTTTGGCTGTGGACCGGGGAATGAAACTTTATGGAAACAACGGAGTGAGCAGTACTGCAAAGCTTTATGTTCACATAGAACGTGTAAATGAACACGCCCCCACGATCCATGTAGTCACTCATGTTCCCTTCTCACTGGACAAAGAGCCGACATATGCAGCGGTGACAGTCGATGACTTAGATGAGGGGGCCAACGGAGAGATTGAATCTGTTTCCATTGTGGCCGGGGATCCTTTAGATCAGTTCTTCCTGGCCAAGGAAGGAAAGTGGTTGAACGAGTACAAGATTAAGGAGAGAAAGCAGGTTGACTGGGAGAGCTTTTCCTATGGCTACAATCTCACTCTTCAAGCAAAAGACAAGGGGTCTCCTCAAAAGTTTTCAGCGTTACAGACGGTTCACATTGCTAACCCCAAAAGAGACACTGTCCCAGTTAGATTTGAAAAAGAAGTGTATGATGTGAGCGTAAGTGAGTTTTCCCCTCCTGGTGTTGTGGTTGCTATAGTGAAATTAAGTCCTGAACCACTCGATGTGGAATACAAATTATCTCCTGGTGAGGATGCAGAATATTTTAAAGTTAATCCTAGGTCAGGTCTGATTGTTACAGCACAGCCACTGAATACTGTTAAGGAGGTTTATAAACTGGGGGTGACAAACAAGGAGGGAGATTTAAAAGCACAAGTCACCATCAGCATAGAAGATGCGAACGACCACACTCCAGAATTTCAGCAGCTGCTGTACGATGCTTATGTGAATGAAAGTGTTCCGGTGGGAACAAGCGTTCTGACAGTCTCGGCTTTCGATAAGGATAAAGGAGAAAACGGGTACATCACTTATAGTATTGCTAGCCTGAATTTGTTACCATTTGCCATCAACCAGTTTACGGGTGTTATTAGCACAACTGAAGAACTGGATTTTGAGTCTTCTCCAGAAACTTACAGATTCATTGTGAGGGCCTCTGACTGGGGTTCACCGTACCGCCATGAGAGTGAAGTAAACGTGACTATTCGAATAGGAAATGTCAATGACAACAGCCCTCTCTTTGAAAAAGTGGCTTGCCAGGGAGTTATTTCATATGACTTTCCAGTCGGTGGTCACATCACAGCTGTCTCAGCAATTGATATTGATGAACTTGAACTTGTAAAGTACAAAATCATTTCGGGAAATGAACTTGGCTTCTTTTATTTAAACCCAGACTCTGGTGTTTTACAGCTTAAAAAGTCACTGTTGAATTCTGGAATTAAAAATGGTAATTTTGCCCTCAGAATTACAGCAACTGATGGAGAGAATCTTGCAGATCCCATGTCTATTAACATTTCAGTCCTACATGGGAAGGTGTCTTCAAAGAGCTTCAGTTGCAGAGAAACTCGTGTGGCTCAAAAGCTGGCAGAGAAACTGCTCATTAAGGCAAAAGCAAATGGGAAATTGAATCTGGAAGACGGATTTCTTGACTTTTATTCAATTAATAGGCAAGGACCACATTTTGACAAGTCTTTTCCTTCTGATGTGGCTGTGAAGGAGGATCTACCAGTTGGTGCTAACATCCTGAAGATTAAAGCCTATGATGCCGACTCTGGCTTCAATGGAAAGGTGCTATTTACGATAGCTGATGGAAATACAGATAGTTGCTTTAATATCGATATGGAGACTGGGCAGCTGAAGGTCCTTATGCCCATGGATCGAGAACACACAGATCTCTATCTCCTTAATATCACCATCTATGACTTAGGTAATCCACAGAAATCTTCATGGAGGCTGCTGACAATCAATGTGGAGGATGCTAATGACAATAGCCCAGTTTTTCTTACAGACAGTTACTCAGTTAACATTCTTGAAAGTTCAAGTATTGGTACTGAGATTATTCAAGTGGAAGCCAGAGACAGAGACTTGGGTTCTAATGGTGAAGTAACTTACTCGGTCTTGACAGATACCCGGCAGTTTGCCATCAATAGCTCAACTGGAATCATTTATGTAGCTGACCAATTGGACAGGGAATCAAAAGCAAACTACTCTTTGAAAATAGAAGCCAGGGACAAGGCAGAAAGTGGTCAGCAACTGTTCTCAGTTGTCACTCTTAAGGTGTTTTTAGATGATGTCAATGACTGCTCTCCAGCTTTCATTCCCAGTAGCTATAGTGTGAAGGTCCTTGAAGATCTCCCCATTGGCACTGTCATCGCTTGGCTGGAGACTCACGATCCAGATCTTGGATTGGGGGGTCAAGTGCGCTATTCTTTGGTCAATGATTATAATGGGAGATTTGAAATAGATAAAGCAAGTGGTGCCATCCGCTTGAGCAAAGAGCTCGACTATGAAAAGCAGCAGTTCTATAACCTGACGGTTCGGGCCAAAGACAAAGGGCGGCCGGTCTCTCTGTCATCTGTTTCCTTTGTTGAGGTGGAAGTGGTGGATGTCAATGAAAACCTCCACACCCCCTATTTCCCAGAGTTTGCTGTTGTTGGATCTGTAAAAGAAAACTCACGCATTGGAACCAGTGTGCTTCAGGTGACTGCCCGAGATGAAGACTCTGGGAGGGATGGAGAGGTCCAGTACTCCATCAGGGATGGAAGTGGTCTTGGAAGGTTCAGTATTGATGACGAGAGCGGTAAGTTTAAATTTCATGCCAGAAGTATTGTTTCACCTTTCTTAGATCGTTGACATTGGAAAAGTAAAGTGACTGTTAGGGCACTAAAATAGAATTGCAAACGAGATTGCATTTGGTGCAGAGATGATGCAAGTAAAAGCTTTTTCTTAGAATGTGGTGGTTTGTAAGAAGATCTGTCTATGCAATAATAGCCATGGTTTCCAGTGGGAGTCCCTGTTTTGTTTTTTTCTTGCTCAGCACTAGTGGTACCAGGTCATCTTTTGATAAGCATAAGTAATTATAACCTCTGTTGATTGTGCTTCTGACCCTCACTAAATGAAGGGCCCTGATTAAGTAAATTACATTTGAATTGGCTTTAAATCGGAAGTGTGAAATGGATTTTCAAATGGATCTTGTATAGGAATCTTTCCCTTAAGGGGAAAGTAAGGCTTTGCTGACATGACAGTGCACGAGTTGCTTGGTCTTACATGTTTCATGGGCACATCTGGGCCCTTGAGTGATGGGCATTTGCTCTGTGTATGCTCCATTAATAGAAGGAGGTGTGCTTCTATGACAGTTTTCATAATCGAATAGAGGAGGCTTGCTATGAATTTTACATATAAAAGATTGTTTTCAAGATTTTACTTGTAAGACTTGATTTTTTTAATAGAACATTTTTAAATAAAGGGCAAAATTGTCCCAAGATTTTCATTGCCCCTGACCTGCTTTTTTATTCTCCATCATAGATACAGACGTGGATTTTTTTCAATATTTGTTATTGTCATTATTCGTCTTTAAATGTACATGTGTCTAGACACACGCATGTCTGTGTTTATTAGCACTGTGCATTTTTTCTAGTCTTTAGATTGTAGACATCTCAGGAGAGGGTCTGTGTCTTTTCTGTTCTTGTGTCAATGGTAATATTAGCACTTTAAAGTTTTTATGGCACATTTCTATACATTAAATAATTTTCTGCAACACTCATATAGAGTGCTTTGCTCCCTGTCTTAGTCTACTCAGGCTGCTATAACAAAATACCACAACGTGGGTTGCTTAAACAACAGACAATTATTTCTCATAGTTCTGGAGGCTGGAAGGCCGGCATTGTCAAGGTTAGGACCTTCATCCAGCTTGCAGACTGGTAACTTCTTGCTGTGTCCTCACATGGTAGAGAGAGGGGGCTTTGGTCTCTTTCTCTTCTTATAAAGGTACTAATCCCATTGTTAAGGCTCTATCTTGGGGATCTCATCTCAACCTAATCACTTCCCAAAGGCGCCACCTCCAGATATCATCACACTGGGGATGAGGGCTTCAGCATATGCATTTGGGGTGAGGGACACAAACATTCAGTTCATAGCAGTCCTGGTGATGATGATGATGGCTAGAACATGCAGTGGGAAGGTGTCATTATAGAGATAGTAACTGTACATCCATAATACAGGTGTCCCAAAAATCGCCATATGTAGGGAAAATGGGAAATTGTGGGTAAATGTACTTTTATTTACAAAATATTCATTACAAAATTTTTCTTTTGTAAAAATTTTTTAAAAGTTCTTTCTCATACAAAGGAAACATTGTGTAATGAATTAGTTTGTAAATAAAAGTACATTTACCTATAATTTTTCATTTTCTGTATGAATGGCAATTTTTGGGACACCCTATACTAGAAAAAAGGATTTGAGAAACTGTATTAAATATTGGATAGGAAAAAAAACCCGTACTTTCTCAAATTTAAAGTGTAATTTTTGTGTACATAGGCTCTATTTATGGCCAGCATAAATTGTAAAATTGATCTCCATAGCCACAATGAAGTAAAAAGTAAATGTCAGGAAAATTCAGTCCTGATTTAGCCGCATACTGTATTTTATTATATATCCCTTCTAATTTTCTTGGAATATATTTCTACCTTTGAAGTACAAAATGAGAAAGAAGGAGAATTAACCTTTACTGAGTGCCTACTCCATGCTAATACTTTACTACTAATAATAATGACTTCATTGAGAACTTACAATGTGCAAGACACTGTACAAAGGATTTTATAGCTGGGTCATCTTATTTAATTCTTCCAATGGCCCCACGAGTTGGGAATAATAATAATCAGTTCACAAATCGAGGTTCAGAGAAGACATACAACTTGGAGCCTAGTTTCAGACTTAGCTCTACATAACTGCGGTGAGCTATGCTCTCTCCCATCTAAAGACAAGTGTGGGATTCCTTGCACGTTCCCGAGTACACTTAAATTTGGTGTTGATCTAAAATCTACAAGCCAATAAAGTGTTGAAGAGTTTTCAAAGTCCTTACAACCCTGGGTTCATTGACTGATGTCACTGACCATTGATTACCCTTCCTGTTTTCTTTATAGGCCCATTGTCTGTGTGCCTCTCTAGGGACTGAGTTTAGCTTTGCAACTAGGGTAGATGGGGGTGGGTAGGTCAACAGGAAAATGTCAAGCTGAATCATTCACCACCGCTATCTAGATGACTACATCAAGCCACGCTGAGGTGTCTTTATCAGAAAGTTGCATCTTGCTCTTGCTTGATGGAGTCAAGAGCAGGAGCAATTTGGTAAAAGTGGCCTAGATTTTTCCCATAGGTACTGTGTTTTATTGTTTTTACCTTGGGCGTTATTTTAAAAAATATGTGTATAGTTTTATCTGATGATAAAGCTGCTCTTATAATTCTTTCTCCAAGAGTTTGATATTCTTTATCTCTGTCAAAAAAAAACAACTCACTGTTCTGTTATATTCTGGATTATATAAAAAAATTTTGTCATTGAAAATAATGCTACTTATATTTTGACATGCTCTGTGACTTTTAAAAAACTCTTTCCTATGGACATTAACTCCTTAGGGTTAAAGAGCTAAGTGAGTTGGTGTAAAATCACATACCCATTAGAGGATGTAAACCGGATCTAGAACCCACATCTCCTCAGTCCTTTCCTTTACGTTCATTGCATATGTTTCTGATTTATTTTCTCAGAGTATTTTTTAAACTTTAAAACTATAGTAACAATTTCTTTTCGCCCTTATAATTCCATTCTGTTCCCTTCTCTTAGAAAATAAAAGTGGGTTTTTCTCTATATTATAAGAAAAAAGGTTTGGGCTCATTGTTGAGTTTTTTAAATGATGATTAGAGTGTCTATATAATAATAGCCTTAACTATCTTTCTTCCTCCTCTCTCACCACTT